>CAJUYH010001319.1:15454-43937 GCA_910591685.1 Galerucella tenella | reverse complement strand
GGCAGGGATAATTGGAAATCACTTAGTTGGACCCTTTATAAATAATTGATATGTAGTTTGTTGTATTTAGACTTTTTGGAGAATAAAATTTATTATTGGAAGATCTGTATATACAAGAATTGATACGTGGTAAAACGAAGCAATAGGTTTGTTCCCATAGCAAGTTCCTAACTGTTATGGACATATTGAGTCTGCGCAGTATCAGAGTTCAGGCTCTACTGGAACACTTTTTTGATACTGCGCAGACTCAATATGTCCATAACAGTTAGGAACTTGCTACGGGAATAAACCTATTGTTTGTAGGTTTAAAAAATATGCACACTTATAAAATTTCATTTTTGACAAATAATAGACGGTGGTCTACTTTGTAATAGTCCATTTCATAAATAATGATGTAGCTAAATGAGCTCCGAGGTATCCCAGTAAATTCTAAATTTCTATTTTTTGATTTGGACAAGGAGCACCTTTTCAAGTTATTTGATAAACTTCCACTATTTTCAATTTTGTTGTTTCATCACTATAAAAGTCATGATCCTTATTTTCAGCAACATTAGTACACTTACTGGTATTGTCAAAATAAATGCATTAATATGCTTGACAACCTACCAAATTTTCATCAATATCTTCTTCATAGTATTTGGGGATATAAATAACTGTATTTTTAATTTCCCAAATCCATATAACTCAAAAAAAGAAGGTCCTTAGAAAGAAATACCAATACGGCTAGTCTTCACTTCAAGGAAACGGAAAAAGTACATCATATGAGATGTCTATCGATCACATTCGACGAGCTCCGAAAATACTATTTTTATCTGCAGGAGACATACCATAGCGGTAGATGGTGGGGGTGAGTTTGTGAAATATTAGGGTTGGGGTGATTTTGAGTGTCATAAAATTCAACACCCTTTTTTAAGTATGTATACCAAGCTTCATGATTTTTTCTTCATTATTGCCTAAGATATTCATTAAAACGAGTTTTGTAGACTTGTAATTTTCTTGAAAAAAGTTAAAACCTTTCTATATCGGATTATGGGTTTGAGCCATTTAGGTTGGGTTGGGTTGGGTTAGGTTGGGTTGGGTTAGGTTGGGTTGGGTTATGTTAGTTTAGGTGAAAAAGCGTGAAAATAATTGAAAAATAAAAATAAAAGCAAGAAAGATAGGATTTTTGTGATTTTTCAAAGTGGCGTAACTTTTTACCTGGTGACCTCGGCAAAAAATGTTTGTACCATTGTACTCGTGAAATGTGATCGATTGATACCCTAATTGTCCACTTTCTGGAGTTCCTTGAAGTGAAGGCTTACCATAAATACTGACACTATTTTAACATCACCTACTTATTCCGAAGTTTTCTTGGTACACCTTGTATACGATTAGAATACCGAACTTTTTTGTTTAAATGAAAATAATGAACGCGATTTTTCAGGTGCCGATTTTTTGCTCTGCCCATCAAATTTGGTACAATAAAAAATTGTAAAACATTTTTTCCAGTTGTGAAATAAATGAATCTATCTAGATAACTAGTTCCTGTGTTTAGATTAAAAATATGAACATCTACAAAAATATACTAATCGAAGAGTGAATAAAAAAATGTAAAATGATTAATAGAAATAAACCGCAAAAAACTTTAAATTACTTTTTCTTTACCTGCGTTTATAGAATTACTCACCAAATAGATTAATGGCAATGGATTTCTAATGAAACTGGAAATATAAAGACGTTTCAGCACTGACCAAAGAATAATTGCATTGATTAACTAGCATTGAAGTAAGTTAGATATCCCAGAGGAAATATAAAAAACCACCTCTGCATCGGACATACGCTTTAACACACACAGAAAGGAAACAAGCGCCTTAAGAATAAAGATTGGAAAACAATACGATTTTGAGTAGAAAAAGCATATCAAGTATTAATTCTAATCACAACTAATCACTAGATATTCTATGGAAATCGAATTTATAATGTGAAGAAAACGTTTTGTAAATTTTTTTTTTAGCCGAAACGTACTTGAAAACAATTTAATTTGAATTTCATTTGGCTGGTGTTGAGAATAATGTTCATAAATGTATTCAGTTTGTCACAATAAATTAATGTGTTAAAAAAATCTATGAATATACAATTGTTATTAAAAATAATCTTTTTACCAAATAAATTAATTATCAACAAAAAAGTTTTTTTAACCGGGCAGATTAAAACAACAAAAAAATGTGAATACTCGAAAAGTTAACACACAAAAAAAACCAACAACAAACAATTAGAAATAAAAATACCATAGTGTTTAAAATACCTTGGTCGAATGGAAACAGATTGTCATAAAAATCGTTACGTAGGTGAAAACTAATAGACTGGTTCATTTCGATCGTCGACACCGTAAATAATCAACTGCTAAATAATATACCATGCTACTAATACCTTGCAGGTTGTTTAGTCCGCAAATTTGATGATCCATGCAAAAAGTACACAGGTGTTTTTATCCTGCTAGCCTACCAGTGAATATTTATATACAGGGCCATTTATCGCTAGCGAAGTTGATTTGAAATTTTAAAACAATCGATTTTTAGTGTTTTATATCGAACATAGATGGCACGTCTTGTAATAATAAATAATTTTTATTTGGTAGATATGTATTAAAGGGAGTTCAGAGGAAATTTTTGCTACAGTTTTGATTTTGTTAGGAACCCAGGGCAAAAGTTTTGCCCAATACTTTTTCTTTATTGGCAATTTTTTCAGCATATTTCTTAGAAAAGGAGAATTATTTTGTCACGCCAACCCCATAAAAAACTAAATTACAATTTCTTCCATCACATTTTTTAGGATAGACTAACGGTTCGGTCGCTAGAGTGCTCAAAAAAAATATTCTCACACCTGCTGCTGATACTGCTTATCTTAAATAAAAATAAGATTGATCTCTGTATTCTCTGTGATCATAACAAAGTTATACACTGTGAACAAAGCCTCATGGGTGTTTGCCAACGAGAAACCAGCAATGAGAAACGATCCTCCAACCAGTATACGCTCTGCAGAGCAATACCATTGAAGAGCGTAATTAGAGAATTTTACCATAGGTACCTAGCCTAAAACGTGGAAATCTCTCTGTAAGTCGACTAAGTACCTCGTAACTATTCAGTTCAATTTGTAAATAACAAAAACAGCATAAAATGTTAAAGCACCACAAACTGATTAAACAAGTTTTCAATATTTTGTTATCAGTATTAATCACCAGTAACTAGTAGAAGTGAACTTTTTTGTTAATTGATTGGGAAATTAAACCACGGTATTTTCTGAGTTTTTATTGCAACGTTTCGGTAGCGTTCCGGCTACCGTTATCAAGAAATTTCAAGTTTTTAAAATTGGTGGTCCTTATTTGACACTACAAAAAATATCTATAACTAGAAAATCAGTAATATTTTCAAGTTTAAGAATGCAAAAAATTTGTTGTCAAATTTTTACATTACATTCATCAAATCTTTGATAAAATGTTATATGAAATATTTGACATTCCAACAGCATTATAGTCTACCAGGAATGGGACCCAGTGAAGTGCACATTCCAGGGACGGTTTTATTGGGATAACGCTTTTTTTGCTTATTTCGAAAAAATTGTTAATAAAACGCGTTTGGTGTTACTTTTTTTTGTGATATTATTTTGTTTTCAAAATGTGTATAAATCATTCGGCTGAAATACTAGCTACACATTTAGTTGTATTAAAGCACTTTCTTTGATTTTTTTTCTTTAATTACTGGGCTCTTTTAATGTTTTTAGTTTCTCTGAACATGAAGTTTGCCTTACAATACATTTTTTAGGAAGACTACTACTACCGCTAGAGGGCTCCAATATATTTCAATACCTAGAGAAATTTACTGTAATCGCTCTTATTGTGATACTGCTAATCTCAAATGAAAAGAAGATTAATCTCAGTGATCATAACAAAGTTATACATTGTGAGCAATGGCTTTTATTTGGCTGATCGTATTAAGAATGGGAATGGTGGTGATTAGAGAGAACATCGACATGTCGGACATCCTCATGGGTCTTTGCCAACTAGAAACCAGGAATGGGAAACGATCCTCCAACCAGTATACGCTCTGCAAAGCAATATACCATTGACAAGCAGATTATGCTCCATCACGCAACTAGAGAATTTTAACATGCCTCTCCCTGTAAGTCGTATCTATTTATTTCAATTTGTAAATAACAAAACAGCATAAAATGTTAAAGCACCACAAACTGATTAAACAAGTTTTCAATATTTTAGTATTAATCACCAACAACTAGTAGAATTGAACTTTTTCGTTAATTTATTGGGAAATTAAACCACGGTATTTTCTGAATTTTTATTTCAACGTTTCGGTAGCGTTCCAGCTATCGTTATCAAGAAATATTAAGTTTTTAAAATTGTTGGTCCCTATCTGACACTACAAAAAATATCTACAAGTAGAAAATCATTATATTTTGAAGTTTAAGACTGCAAAAAATTTGTTGTCAAATTTTTACGTTCCATTCATATCTTTGGTAAAATGTGATATGAAATATTTGACATTCCAACAGCATTATAGTCTACCAGGAATGAGACCCAGTGAAGTGCACACTCCAGGAATAGGTTTCTTGGTATAACGCTTTTTTTGCTTATTTTTTTTGTAATATTTTGTTTTCAAAATATGTATATGTCATTCGGCTGAAATACTAGCTACACATTTAGTTGTATTAAAGCACTTTCTTTAGTTTTTTCTTTAATTACTGGGCTCTTTTAATATTATGTGCGCCGAATCCCATTGAATTTGATACTCCTCTTCCCAAGCATGTTTGAAAATACATTTTGTGTTCATTTATTCGGAATTTTAATAGTCTAGATGTTTCAGCTAAATAAAATCTGTAGCATCCACAGGATATCTGATATACAGATCGCGAAAAGTCTATTCGAGCCATACGATTTACACAAGTTCGAGAAGGAAAATATGAGCAAAACTACTTGAAAAAGAGAGAAGAATAATTGTTCGCAGTCACGTTGCCACTTTAAAAGGTTTGGTACTTTCTAAGGAATAATTATCTTATTTTGCATTCAACTTTTAGTATGGGATAACGCCGTATTTATTGGGAGAAATTCGAGATTGGTAATACACATAGATTCAAAAGTTTTGCATCACCTTCTTCGGATGCGAAGGAATTTTTTTGCGCTAACAATTTTTTGTTGGCTTGTTTATCAATGTTTACCATTTCAGTATGTTCCATATTTTTTGCATTATACAGATGTTCACAGTTTTTTTTGTAAGATAACATTTTTAGTGCGATCATTTTAACATTCAAGGCATTTGATTTTTACGATTTTAGGTGCAAACATGAATCGTCAAGTCATAAGTGAGATTGACCGTGCAAGAATAGTGGCTTTAGTTGAAGAAGGTTATTCTCAAAGGTTCGTGGCAAACAGAGTTGGCGTTTGGCAAAGTGATGTGTCTCGTGTATGGAACCGGTATCTCCAGACCAATTCTCTTCGTGATAGACCTAGAAGCGGTAGAAGGCGTGTTACTAATCAGCGGCAGAACCGCTATATCCACTTAACTATCCGAAGAAACCCGACCATGGCAATACCAGCACTCCAAAGAGATATGAGACATGCGTTGGGAGTTCAAGTATCGATCTCGACATTACGAAGACGAATACTTGCGACAGGTTTGAGGTGTCGCCGACCAATAAGAGTGCCCAGACTACAACCTGAGCACAGAGTTCGCTGACTACAGTGGGCACAAGAACACAAGAACACCTTGCCTGAAGAATTTTGGAATTCGGTGTTTTTTTCCGACGAAACAAGGATTTGTTTGGCACAAGATATCCATCGAATAGGTGTGTGGCGGGATCCAACGAGAGTTGCTCAGCTTGCCCATGCTCGCCCCGTGCCGCTCTTCAGAGGAGGAAGTGCTATGTTTTGGGCTGGTATCATGTTAAATGATCACACAGAATTAATTCATGTGGAGGGAACGATGACTGGTGATAGGTATCTCAGAGAGATTCTACATCCTCACGTGAGATGGCGCGCAGCTGTTGGCAATTCCTTCGTTTTTATGGACGATAACGCCCGACCTCATCGGACCAGAGCTGTAAATGAGTATCTTGAAACAGAAGGGATCAATCGTTTGAACTGGCCTGCCCTATCTCCTGACATGAATCCCATAGAACCTGCTTGGGACATGCTTGCCAGGGCAGTGGCAGCAAGCAGAAATCTACCCAGGAGTGTACAAGAGCTTGTTCATGCGGCCCAACAAGAATGGCGAAATATTCCTCGACAGAATATCAATAATTTGGTAAACAGCATGGGCAGGCGACTTCAAGCTTGCATAAATTCTAGAGGTGGAAATACTCTTTATTTAAAGTTCTCATGCAGGTCCTCACTTAACCTTTTCTTTAAAAAGAATCAATTTGTATTTAATTTCTAAGAATACTTTTTGTTTAAACCAAGTTTACTATTGGATAATAAAAGTTTTTGTCAAATAAACACTTTTTTTTTATTGAAACTAATTATTTGATTAATCTCTGATCCATTTATAATGAACACATTTTTTTTTCGGAGATTTAGGGTGATGCAAAACTTTTGAATCTATGTGTATTATTGACTTTTGAAAAATAACTGAGATCAACACAGATAAGAATAAAATAATATATTTCAAGAAAATAAATGGACAAATTACAATCTGCAATAAATAAAATCTATACACTGTTTTCGATTTAACAATTCTTGGTATTCAACATTGTTGCATACAAAAATTGGGAATAACTTTTACAGATAAATACATTTGACAACAGCTGACTGCGCACAATTATTCTTCTCTCTCTTTCAAGTGTTTTTCTCATATTTTCCTTGTCGCACTTGTATAAATCGCATGGCTCGAATAGACTTTTCACAATCTGTATATGCAGTTTTTTGAAGATTGGTCTTCATTTTCTGGTCAAGTTTTTGTTAGTATAGACCTCAAAGTATTGTTAGATTTAAAGCTAGTTCGAATATTGAATGTATTTATCTTGATGTATATTTGTCACTTTTGAAATAGGTTGGAAATTCAACCTAAACGTTTAAATATATAGTCCACGTTTATAATAAAAAGGATCATTGAAAAAATATACAAATCTAAAATGATAGTTTATCCTCAGGGCGATTGTCATTGGCGTTAACTTTTCAGTTGGTGGACATGCCCTTATTGATGGTTAGTCCCAAGAAAGATATCACTTTCTTTCCTTTACACGATTTGTTATCTTATGATGTTTTCTGTCAATATTTTCAGAACATTCAATAACATTTTTTGCATTTGAAACCCTAAAGGATCGTTTTTACGTGACAAAGTCGTGACAATGAAAATCGCGTGAAAACTTAAATAAACAGAATGTCATATTGTCAGTACATCGCTCGGTGTAGTTTGATTTTTCGTGATGTTTTGGCAGTTTTGTACATTACCGTGACAGAAAAATTCCGAGTAAATACCTCAAGTTATTTTATTTGTATTCGCAGAGATCTAAAAATAAACTGTAAGGTGATACAACACCTTAAATGCAGTAGCATCACTATTATAAGAAAATTGGGATGTAAAAAAGACTTTATCTTGTAGTTTTTATCCATTAAAAATCGCAACCACCTTCGTGCTGATTTTGGTATGACTTACCTCCATGTGGAGAAGGAGCAGACTGCGAAGAAGGCCGCTGTGGAGGGTAGTCTGGGTTGTTAGAAGGTGGATAACCACCATATGTTGAATAGCCATCCATGGATGTACCACCTGACCCAGGTGGAAAGGAATCTTGAGAATTAGAAGAACCAGGAGATGGTACCGAAGTAGCTTTGGCGCTTTTCTTTTTCGATGTCGCTTCGACTTGATTTATAATCGGCTGAGGATCAATACCACCTCTATCAAATTGACATTCGTATGCTAGCAAATTTTTAGTGTAGTGCTTCCTTAGCGTATAAGCGGCTGATGATGAAGCACCAATCCCTAGCAGACCAGCAATATCCTTCCACGTTTTATTTTTAGTCACCTGCAAGGGTGGACATTAAAAACATTTCCAAGTTTGGTCATTCAAATGATGGTGTGGAATATCAACAATTTTTTTTTCGTGTCTCGACTACCAAAAATGCTAGTATATAAACAAAAGGAACAAATGTTAAATTAGTTATATATTTTAATATAGGAAATTATGAAACGGCTCTCTGTAATTGAATTTATAAACACCAACAATTGTCGAGACACTATATGGGTAAATATTTTACTGATCAAATAAAAAATTAACCATCAATTGAAAAACCATTTATTCCATAACAAACACTGATCTCTCCATATCAAATTCCAAGTTTCAAAATAATTTTTTTACAATTGTTAATTACAATAAGTAGTTTTTAAAAATTCTGTTCATTAAATTGTATTCAATACATTTTCAATAATTTGGTATGGAGTGGATCAACACATAAACCATGGTACAAACCTCCATAAAGCCCCCACGATCCTTAACAAACATATACAAGCGGAATAAATCAAGGGGATTCTTGGAGATAGTCGGACATGTGGTGATAGGGGTTCTCCTATCATCCATGAACGCTAGCAACTTGTCTAACCAAGCTTTTCTGTCTGGATTTTCATCCATTTCATACAGCTTACTTAGGCTGTCGGTTTTCTGGAAACACACAATGGTCACAAAACAAAGAACGCACAAATGCCACCAGTCCGACCACATCTGAATGTATCTTACATTTATTAAAAAACCATTTTACCAACATACTACAGATAATTACATTTTAAAAGCTCGTTTACATTATGTTATGTTAACAAAAGCAAAAAGGGCAAAGATAAGAGTTCACTTTATTACATTACCAAAAAAATGAGAAGAAATAACCTCAAAAAAATATATTTTGTTGAAAATAAATTGAAATTTTTGGGGAAGGTAAGATAAAATATTAGATGTCGCAGATATACATAGTCATTGATCAAAACAGGTGGTGGGGAAGTATTTTGTTCACTCTTATAGTCCACGCAATATAAAGTTGTGAGCATTGTTTCCTTCCTGGTGGCTGATTTGACTAGACGAGAGGGCAAAATTGATGTGGAATATAGCAACAGTGCTCCTATATGAGATTTTACATACTAAATATAAATAATTTCCACATTCTGTGAGTGGAAAAGAGGAAGTTATAGAATAACAGAGAAGCAATATCTAGATCTAGTAGGTGTTTCGTGGGGGAGAAGTATGTTGTTCTCTCTTGGACATATATAATTTTGTGTATAGTGCTGTTACTGTTGCTCCTATGAGATTCAAATTATGGAAGATATATTTGCCAAACCTGTTTACCTATTATTATCGGTGGTTAAAGAAAATGAGATAATAAATTAGTGTTCTCTGAGTATCTCTTGATAATTAAGCTTTGATAGTGTAGGTATTTGAATTAGACTACAATGAGTAAGAGGCAAGTGAAACATTCTACAAAAATACATTCAAATATGGTCAAAACATGTATAATGATGTGTATTATTATCGGCAATATTATACAGTAATTTTGGTGATTCGATTCAGTGGGTTTTAATGAATACATAACCAACAGACCCCCATCATTACGTTACGTCAAGTTAAAAATAAATGATTGATGTTTTTAAAATTATTTTAATAAACATTAATAAAAACAAATAACAAAAAAGTTATCAATGTCTGTATTGAAAAGATTGCCAGTTATATAAATTAGTTAGTCACAGTACTTATATGAGGATGAGTGTTAGTGAAACTGAAAGATGAATAAACACATTTAATTATACAGTGTGTGTCTACCAAAACACACGTTTTACAATTGATTTCTCGGCAAAGAGATAAAATTCAGTTTTGGATAATTATAAATAATATGTGATTTAAAAATGTGTTTATTTATGCGAAATACCAAAATTACTTGAGCTGTATCGATTCTATGTATAAAAAAATTGCAAAATCTAATTCTGAAAAGCTGTAACATTCATAAAAAAAATGTAAAGCTCGAGCAGTAAAAGCTTAACAAAAAAAATTGCAAAAATCTACAAAAATGTCAACACTGGATAAGGTAATTTCATCTATGTTTATATTAATTTTTTCTACATATATTTTTTTAAATCTACTCAACGATTTTATTTAAATTACAGTTGTATTAACCTAAAATTCAATTTTCAAATTGGCTCTTTAATATCACCGATACAAAACGGACCGAAATAATGTTAGAACAGAAAACAATAGAAAAAATTAACATTTTTTATAATTTCTTGATAAATTGTATACAATGTTACACCAAACAATCAAATATTCATGTAATTAATGAATATCTTATGTACTTGGTAACATATTCAAAAGGGAAGTTAAATTTTGTGTTTTCCTATACTTTATCTAGTCAGCGTGGAATGAAAAAAAATTCAAAGCACCGACAAGTGGTTTTTTAATTTTTTTTCATTCTACACAGGCTTTATTAACTATATTATATTATATACGCACATATCAACATTAACAGCGGTACAAATGGAAATAATATATTGAGGGTAACGGCAAGTGCTACAATAAAGCTAAACTGTTTTATAAGATAAAGTGTCACTCCATTTTTCGCGACAGTCTACACGGTTTAACAAAAATGTTGGCATTAATTTTTTTCTGTTTTAACATGTTTTCGAATAGGTATATTTTTGTTCTATAACAAGCACTAAGGGACATGCCATTACATGCTTCGATAAGCTGTTTTAATTAGCACGACAAAAAAATATTATTGATATAAACCTTTGAGCGATACGTATCCGGAGGAGGCACATGACTGTTAAACACCTGTAAATACCCGCTGGTTAGCCAAAGTACCTTTGGAAATTTTTACTCCATCCAACCCCACTTAGGACAATATATTTGTGAGAAAAATAACAAAAATTCAAATAAAAATTTCTGACACAATAAATGTCCGGAATCAAAAATAAATTTATATTAGAGTGATGTATCAAATAATCTTTTTTATTGATAAAATAATACACAGACTTACAAAATTAAAACTAGTTAGTAATTATTTCAACAGTATGTGTGCTTTTTTATCAAATTTTTCTCAAGTTCGGAGCAAAGCAGAATTATTAAGATCGGAGTTGGAAAGAGGATTTCAATAAGCTACTTTGGTATAAAAACACAATAAATAAATAAAAATGATAAGCATTTGTTATCACAATTCACAATTTTTTACTTCCTATGTTTTGAGACATGGTGATTGCATAAACTAGAAGCCATATTAAATTCTGGCGGGTGTACGGAATAACAAATTTTAGTTTGGTTAAAATAAATCAATAGATTTCGTTTTACTAACGTAGGACACCGTAACCAGTCATGAACACATTTTAGAATACACTGGGAAAATGTTTATTAAAAAAATTGTATTTATTGGTTGTGTATAACTAACAATTTATTCATGTTATTGTTTATTATTACTGTTATAATTAATTAAAAACTGATATCTACAGGTATGCGATAAGCAATGCACTATACAGAGCATCTTATTTTATGAATTCCACACAACCCATAATGTGATTCAATTAAGATTAGCTTACAAAAAATGTATTCAACAGAATTTAAATCAAGAGACAACTATTGAAAGTAATCGATAGATATTTGGTAGCATCATTGTCATATAGGTGGTACATTTTATCTACTCAGTGTGAAAAAACAATTTGAAATGACCGCATGTCAGCAGCCAAAACCACTAACTTTGTATTTAAAGTATTGATATATACATATTTATATTACATTTGAAAGTACACAGTTAACTTTGTTCTATGTATCTGTAGAGTAGGGAAGGTGAGTGTGGGCTCACAGCGCTTAGGCCACACTTAGCCACCCATTGTACATTCTTCCGAGGAGTTGTCCTCCTAGGTCATCGTTCATCCTGTCCTTCCCGGGAAGGTGGACAGGTCACTAGGACACATCTCCTTTATATTGGCAGATGTAGGCCAAGACTCACCGAACACACACTCTCTTATTGACGATAACTCCGGACATAAGCATAAGACATGCCTGACAGTTTCATCTTCCTGTTCACACATCCTACATAGAGGTGTGTCCACTAGCCCCATAGTATGGAGGTGTTTCCTTAGTTGACAGTGGCCAGTCAGAAATTCTACTTTGAACGTAGGTTTTTCCTGGTCATCGCCAAATATTTCTTCGACGCCAGTTTCCCAAGGTCGCCCAGGGTGATCCTGGCAAAACTGCGTCCTTTGATTCCAACCCATCTCTTAAGGGATTGAGCATGGGTGTAACGTTTGGCTAGTTCCACAATTGTCGAAGTCGTTAGGCCGTAGGTGTCACTGGGCCCTAAAATTTTTAGTCCAGCTGCTTCCCCGGCTAAAGAATCGGCAATGAGATTACCTTTACTCATGTCGTGCCCTTTAACTCACCTCAAGATAATATTGTTATCTGCCGAGGCGTTAACTAAATATTGGTGGCACTCTAGTATTAGTACCCGTTGTCTGTTCAAGGCTAATAGGGATTGTCTATTATCAGTGCAGATTTTTATCTTTTTGCCAGAAATTCCTTTTCTGGTTAGTTCTTTTGTGGCAATTGAGAAACCAGCCAGTTCTGTTTGAACCACGTTAACTTTGTTATTGATAACAAAGAAGGTTTTTTCATATCTACAACAATTGGGATTGCAAGTTGGCATCTTTGATTAAACAAATGTTTTTGATAATAAATGTTATACTTCCTACCTTTAGATGTAGTTTGATTAAAATATAAATAATAAAAAACTATTTAACGCGGGTTAACAGTTTTGGTCTAAAATAAGATTATACAGAACAATAAATACAGGGTGACTTAAAGAGTATTACCTGTAACAATATAAAGCTTCATCAATTAACACAACACAATTAGTAAAATTGAATTTACCGATTGTCCTACGAAAGTGCAAAAACTAGATATGTTCAACGTAAAATACTTTTTAACGCGTTCTAAATGAAGAAAGTAACATCACAAAATAGTTAGGAGTCCAAAATTTAAAACTACGGGTCACACACAATGTTGAAAAAACATAACAACGATTCATATTCAAGAAGACATAAAAATGTGGATGCCCAGTCGGCCCAATTAAGAAAATACTGGATCAACATATTAATGTGAACACACATAGAACATAATATGGCTTGAGAATAGTGCTGTGCAATAACAAACACACTTAAAAAAAATATGAAAAAAGTAAAAAACGTGGTGGTTAATGAAAAAATCACTCACCGGACTAGCAGGTGTTCTTGGCCAACTAGGGCTACCAAGTTCTCCATATTCTTCATGCATAGAATTTATACTCGCTGCACCAGGCGATGGTACAGTACTTTGGGGTGTCGTTGGATGACTGTACAGATTCATGTCGTTCTTGCGAGAAGCTTTCGGTGTCGTACACTGCGGATCCTCGCCTGATGCTAAAAAAAGAACACGAACAGTCTAACGATAGTTTTTATAAAATCTTCGATAACTCACCAGCAGATGCATTTGACAGCGTAGATTGCTGGGAGCCTTCATCAATAGGCGTCCCATCAGGTCCCGTCGTAACAACAGATGTGACAGATCCACCAGATGCCGTGGTGACGTGAGTGTTGAGACCAGCTTGTGCTGTAGTTGTAATACCGTTGTCCATCATATCGGAGACCATTTGCGTGTGAGAATTTGGTGTGGAACTAGGTGGAGGCATTGGAGCATCATGCGGATGGTTATTGGGAAGGAGCGGACTGCTAGCGGGTGGCATATTCGGCGGACCCATTGAAGGCGGAGGGCCCATCCCAGAATGGTGGTGCCCAGACGGGGGACCCATGTGGTAATTTTGAGGAGGACTAGGGCTTGGCGGTGTAGAACCTGGAACGTTTTGAAAACCCATTTTATGTTGAAGATGGTGTTTGAGGTAGTGAGGTGGTCGCGTCGTTGGGCCTGGAGATTGCGAACCAGGCGCCTGTGTGGGTGGGTTTGGACCATTGCCCTTTGAGCTGGTAGATATGGAGGACTGCCAAGATTGCTGGTAGGGTGGAAACTGAGAGTTCTGCATGTGATTCGGAGCAGACCTCCCTGGAAACTGTTGTGGAGGTAAGCTATTAGGTGGAGGAGGTTGTGAAGTAGGCGGGCCATATTGACCTGGATATTGAATATTACTAGGAGGTCGCGGAGGATAGCCGGTTTGAGGGTATTGATTTGGTTGATACAATGGCATCTGTTGGTTCCCAGAACCTGATACCACCATACTAGGGTGACCTTTATAGCCGTGGCTCGGGTGAGGAGACGAATGAGGTGTTGGATAGCTGCCCTGAGTTACCATAGGTGAGTGACTTATACGACTAGGTCCGTTGCCGTCAGACTGCCCACTTGAAGGCCTTGGTGGCATAGGAATGTTTTGGCCTGTAACAAAAATAAATCAATTAATTTCTTCGCTTATATAAATATATTAAAATATCAATTTTTATTTTAAATTATTCTCTTTCTATGGATAATAATAATCGGTAAAAAAATTCATTTTGTTTACCGAATGTGGAATGAGAATTAATTCATTTTAAAAACCAATAAATTCAAATATCGGATGTATTTATTGGGTAATTTCAATTATTAATCGCTAAACAAATACTACCAGTCTGTTATTACATTATTCAGTATAACATAAGGTTGAAATTATATTCATCAAAATAGCAAGTGGGTTATCGAATTCCAAATCCAATTTCCTATATTTATTCAAAATGTCAATTTCAAATATATACCTTATTTGTTAATGAAAAAATTGAAATTTTGTTTCTAATTGATACTAACCTACTGCTGGTGACATCGACCTCGAACCTGTAGATCCTGTAGGAGAAGGGGTCGGTCGCATACCCTGTGAATTTGGTGTACCTGGTGCTGGACCACCAGAACTGTCATTGCTGTTACCCCCACTCAAATCCTGTAACAAAATAACACTATTTGTAGTCAACACATTCAAACAAAACAAGTGCATTGTAAAACATGTGAAGTGAAATCAATTCACTATTGCAGTCGCTAATGAAATTAAAGAACGTTTCACAATATTCCGTTGACACAGCATCTTGCCTTAAGGATTAAGTAATAAAAGTCTATAAATCTCTCATGGTACAGTTAACAGTAACAGATCCGTGGTCAGTCAAATTTCGATACTACAACATGAATTGAATTTATTTTGTAAAAAAATCAGCAAATTCAACTTTTATTTATTAATTAGTATTGAACAAATTAAAGTGTTGAAACATAGAGGGTGACCCTCCGTATATACTTGGATTTATTACATCTAATTGGTAGATATTATCAAAATATTGTTTCGAATGGAAAATATGTAGTTTGATAATGACCACATTAAAAAAATATTTTGTACTATACAGGGTATCTTCAAAACAGTGGAAGGTATCAAAGTTAAAAACAATAACTGATATGAAATTTGAATAAAATCGAAAGGAGTAAGTTAGTGGTACATTCAGTATAACTATGGTTTTCATTTAAATTAATAATCAAGGGTGCTACAGTGACTTTAGCATTTCGAAAGGTACCTTCAAATTTAATATGTTGAATTGAATCTTTCCAGCTGTCAATAGAAATATTACTTTCTACATTTCTAATTAACTGTAACACTTGACTTCAATGTGGGTGAAACGTTCTTATATTTAACTCAGGATTTTAGCTGATGCCACATGTGATCTATAGGATTAAGGACGCCACGTACTTAGTTTTAAGACAATATTAAAAATGATTATCCCGAAATCTCCATTTTCATGTTGGCATAAGTCAAAACTAAATACATTTTATATAGTTATTGTTCAAAATTATCAAATAATTTGAGAACGTTTCTAATAGGTTTATAAATATGTGTGTAATATGCTTGTTTAGTATTACACAACTTTTTATTAAAATTGTCCAAAATTTGTTTCTCAGTTTTTAAAATGTATTTGGAACTGTAGGGACATTTTAAAATTGTAAACGTATAATTAATATTTGTAACATTATTCAACGAAACTCCAATACGAATAATGAATATCAAGTTGGACCGCAGCGTGTAGATCGTAATTGTGCAATACAGCAGCACATGAAGTTTTAACCTTGGATATATCTGACTTGAACTTTGGAAGTGAATGTTCCAACTCGAAGAATATTCCAGTTTGTATGAGCTAGAATTATTTGCACAATTACTTAGATAAATTTCAATATACAATTTTTCAATTTTGGATAAGTAAAATGTTTTTTCCTATTTTATATGGTCCATTTTTTGACATTTTATATAGGAAAAAGTTTTCAAGCAACTGTTAAGAAAATAGACAATCTGCTAAACTCCATCTTACTATTCTGAATGTATAATAAGCTATAAAATATTAACGGAATTAAAATTCAAATCTTAATGTTGACTGCGTATAAATTGAAACATTTCTAATAGCGGCAATAATTACGGAGATCCTTCAAATTTTAACCACTTCTTACAGAATTGACCTATAAATATGTAGGTTATCTATGACATGTATCACTAAAATGCACGTCCTTCACTGCATCCTCTGAGCGGAGTGGTACAAGAGGGATGCAATTTTCGCAAAAAATTTACAATTCCATACAGGAAAATTATTGTATGTATTAATTGTTATATAAAACGACGTGGTGGAAGACGAATTCAGAATGCTTCCTCAACTTTTTATATATCAATTATTAATACATAAATAAGGTTCGTGTATGGGATCGTAGTTTTTTCTATTAATCCCGTCGAGGGATGTGGTTGAAGACGTTTATTTTAATGTTACGTGTTACATGTAACTACCCGTGTTCCTACCCGTATTCCTACAAAAGAAAACACATGAAAGTTTATGTCGTCCCCTCCCGGTCTATATTGAATAAAACATTTCCACGTGGAGAATGTTTTATTGCTTTGTTGCGGTTTTTCAATTTTCTAATAATAACTCAACGCATTTGCTTAATATTGTATCTATTGAAGCGATTTAGGTAGTGGTGCTTCTAAACGGGCAATATTTTTAGTGCAATTTGTAGCTGCAACACAATGGCTGGCAACATTGCCAGCAATAACAGCCAGACTGGGTAATATATCGACAATATTTTCAGTGTGTCCCGGCCATATAGCTACATATGTTTTGTGTTGCCTATGCATTTAATTGGTTGCAGCAAGAGTTGCCGGACGATCGCTTGGCCAGTGAAAATACTCTGCAATTTTACTTTGTTTCGGTGTTCGTTTGTTGTTGTTGCTATGAAAATTTTGGAGGTTATAGTATATAAAATGACTAATACTTGGTCGAATGAAAAGTTTATTAATGAAATACATTTACATCTTGAGTTATAGAATGTGGAAACCGGAATTTATAAAGACAAAAATGCTAAAAAAGATGGATGGGCAGTTATCGCCGAATAATTTGGTATATCAAGTGATGAGGCCTACAAAAAATTCAGAAACTTGAGAACTTATGCAAAGAATGAGGTGGAAAAGAAAAAAACCGGTAGTGCTGGCGGTAAACTAGTGAAATGGTAGTTTTAACTTGTTATCAAGGCTTATTTCTAGACTTAGGTAATTTAAAGTTTCACGCCTAAGGTCGAATCCACAATCTACTCTTCTTTTTCTTCAACTTGGTGTTTAAAACAATGTAAGTCGCTGCGACGCGAATAATTTCGTCAGCCATTCTTGCACGATTGTGTAGTTCGTCTACGGAACAAATTATTTTCATTAATGGGCCATAGTGCTGCAAACAATAATGTCGAGATATATATGGCAGAGCCATTATGCTACACTTGAAATGTTGTCATGCTGGCTGGGCTATAGTTGCCAACATTGCAGCCACATATTGCACTAAAAATATTGCCCGTTTATAAAGTGCTTAAATATAACATTAAAAAAGGTTGAGTTACTGTTTCGACCCGTACTTTCTGGAATCTACTTATATTTCTATTTTGAATTAAACTTAACATCTATACAATAAACCAAAAATTAGATAAATATAACTAAAAACTTTCACATTTGACGTTTAATTAAATATTTACGTGAAACATCAAAGTACCAAAGTGACAGATGATGAAAAACTTCAAAAATCGTGGCGTTTAGAATTTTTTGCCTTCCTTATTGGAAAACCAATCATATAAACACCAAAAATAGGGCGGAATAGTAGTTTGTGCAACTAGTGTGGATATGATGGCCATATCGCACAAGGACGAAGTTTGAGCACGACGCCGTAGGCGGAGTGCTCAATCGTTCGAGTGCGATATGGACAATCCACACGAGTCGAACAGTATATTTTTTCTATGACCCATATAAGAAAAAATCTAGAAAATAAACAATTCAATAAACTGTAAAATAAATATAACTTGAAATTAAAAATTTTCAGCAATTTTATTCATAATCGTACCAATTCAATTTTATGTCTTCACTAATTTTTTGTTAGTAGATGTTGTCAGTCGGACTCCCGCACGAAGGGTACCGTAAATTTGTCTATAATAATGAATATTCTGCTAAATATCTCAAGCGTCTACCTGTTGTCGTTATCAATATCAAGCAGAATAATTATTTAAAAATAAAATTAACAATTGAAAAAAACGTCTTCACGGGAAATCGAACCCGGGTCTGCCGCGTGAGTCTGGTATGTTTAGCACTCAACTATCGGGGTTTGAACTAGTTTAACGTCAGAAGTATTAAATAGTTTTATAAGAGCTGATGTCCATCGATAGTCCCAAATACCCATTTTATTCTGTTTTTAGTATTTGTTATTAATTTATACGTATTGTTTTATTTAAGTTTATTTTTGTAAATGAATATTCTCAATCCACTGCTTCTGGGAGAGACTTTTTTTGACAAATTGTTTTGACGTTTCATTAAATTGGAAAAAAGATGAGTGACGAGTACTAAACGCGAATGCTTGGTGGATTTCATATACGTTCTAGGATGTATATGAAATCATATACGTTCAGTTAACAGATATGGCCTCCATTTCCATTCTGTAAACTGTGCAGGAAATGGATAATATACATGTGGGTGTAGAAAAAATTTATAACGCCACAATTTTTGAAGTTATGCACCATCTGTCACTTGATTAATTTGACTTATTCGTGAATTTTTTAATGAAACGTCAATGTATGTCAAAGTTTTTTATGAAATCAAACAATTTTATTTTGTTAAATCTACATTGTATTTAAACATAAAGTGACGCGTTTCGCTAACACAGTAGCTTTTTCAAACGAATGGAGGTATAATGAGAAACTTTCTATTTATACAGTGCCTTAATACTAAATTATAGGGATATTTAACAATAAAATTATAATCTATTTACAGGAAATGAAATGAATTTGTCTAAATATGGGATTAACTAAAGTATTTAACAAGTTTACCTGGAAACTCATTCACAACCATCCTACAGGAATCTTTCTAGGTAAAAAGGTTTAATAATGGAGAATTGTTAATATCAAGTTCTATAGTGTAACTATTGTTAATGTAATGACCCATATTTTTAATACCTTTGAAGGAAAAAGCCACCCAATGAAGTGCACAAATTTTTTTTATGAATTCGAATATTGTGAAATAATGCTTTTCAAATGTAATTCAAATTAATAAAGTGGATTAAAATTAACCTGCATAAAATATGTAATACAATTCAAGGTCATCACATTGACATTAGATACACTATACCTATATAAATTTTATCACAGTCGTCATTACCACATTTTAATTTATAAACTCCTGATTTATTTAGTTTTGAAGATTTGGATTTGTTGTTTTTAATGAATTTGGATAAATTGTTGTCAGTTTTGAAGCAAATATTCAAGTCTAAAGTTTCTAAAAATGATTTTATTTTCAAGGATGGTATTCCAAAGTAAGTTAAGCTTTTAAATTGGTTATTTTTATTTTTATCAGAAGGAAATACTTGTTCTAGAGTATGTTTTCGTATCTTTTTGTTTATTATGTTGTCAATTAAATTTGGATCGTAATTATTATTAACCGCTATTTGCTTTATTATATTTAGTTCTTTATTGTAATTGTCAATATTCAATGGAACTGTTAAAAGTCTATGTATCATACTATTGAGAGCTGCTAATTTATGACTGATTGGGTGGACTGAACTTTTATGAATTGTAATGTCTGTATGTGATGGTTTGTGAAATATAGAAAAGTCATATCTATTTTTTATATTTGAAATTGTAAGATCTAGAAAGTTTATGGACTTATTTTGTTCAATTTCTACTGAGAATTTGATATTTTTATGTATTGAGTTAATGTGAGTAATGAAGTTATCTAATTGTCTCGTAGTACCAGTGAAGCAAGCTAAAATGTCATCTACATATCGGTGCCAGTGAACAATTTTTTTACTATTTTTTACTGTTTATGAATTATCTTTTCTATATTATCCATGAAAATTTCTGATAATAGGGGACTGAGAGGGTTGCCCATAATCAAACCCTCTTTACTGCTATAAACCTTTCCGTTGAAATGAAAATAATTTTGATTCAAACAAACAAATTTATTAAGAGTTTTTTGTTATATTTTCCTAAAAACGCGGAAACCCTTTAGAAACTCATTTTCTGCCTTTGTGACACAATATACTATTGGAAACTATTCGATTAGGTTCGATTGAAGCTATAAAGACAATATTAAATTCTTTTAATTCTTCATAACGGAAATGTAAATAAAATACATCAAAAACATTGGATTTTTGGTATTTTTTTTTCAAATGCTATTAGTTGCGAAACATTTTGTAAATACTAATACTTTCTAAAACCTGCTTGTATAAGATACAAAAAGAAATGTTTCAACTAGCTTGTTCAAGAACTGGTAGCGAGATTAAAAACGGCCATTACCAAATCACACTCGCTACAACACAACCACACGTGTCCAAATTTTTATTCGATACTCAGTATTTTACATAAAATGATTGATTAGTGCATAGAATAACAACATTGATATGGGACGATAGTTAGAAAAAGTTCGAGTTAAAAATAGCACCAATTTTTATAAAAAAATATGAGTGCACAAAAATTACGGTGGGTGTAAAAAAATTACACAAAATTATAGATTCCTTTCGAATTGATGGTGCTTTTATGATTATGCTCACTTTATCATTTAGCGAATTTTCACTGACCTTTTTTAAATAGTTATTTATGATACAAGTGCGTTAATTTATACTTTTGCGCACGAGTTGCGAAAATGCAAGGCACAAACGTTTTCGCAACGAGTGCGCAAAAGTACTTCACGCACAGGTATCAATCAAAACTTTATCTACGACCACATGAAGAAAAAATAAAAAAATGTGCTCTGCAGGGGTTAAAAAAACATGGAAATAAATTTTCTATAAACAAATATATACTCAACGAATTCTAATTTCAGGTGTTGTGCAATCGGAAGAAATGCATTTTTCTCGAGGTTCAACCATTTAAAATAATATGTATAATAAAAATATTTTTCATTATGTCCGACACTTCTGTCAAATTTACTGACAGCACAAAAGTTTATACAACAAACGACTAAATTCAAGGCAACTAGATACTAATAACGTAGCTAAAAAAGAGTGTTAAAATGAAAACCCCATTTTAAAAGCATCGGTCATTTACGTACGCTTTTGGTTGTTATAATGAAAGTCCCATATAAAAAGCGTTTTTCACGGCGTTTCCCAACTCGTGCCCGTTATTACCTGGCCCCGAAAATCACTGACCAACTCGTGCCCATTCAAAAACCAGGTAGAAAATTAATACACCAACTCGTGCCCGGGTGCATCGGAACTGCGGTTTTTAATTCTTATTTATTATAATTAAATATTCAAGACCTACATATAAAGTTGTCATTTATTTGAAATAAAACTACTATAAAACGTATTAATTAAATATATTGCACATAAAAAACTTAGAACTACCTACATATTATTAATACTATTATACCATGATACTGTTTTAACGAAAGTAAATGTTGATATCTTTTTATTTTTAAAATTATCTATAGTCTTTTTTAGGAAATCATGTTTTTTCCTTGTTGCATTTCTCACGATTTTAGTATTATCTCCACTGCGACATTTAATGTAAGTCTCTTCCTGAATTCTTAGCAATACCTCAACGAAAACAAATAATCAAGATGTGCATTATAAAATAAACTATTTAAATGGCTGTGAAATGATTCACATGCATTCGTGGTTCTGTGTATACTAGCTGATGCTTCTGCCCATATATTAGGAGGAAAACGAGCCTCTTCCGATATATAGTTTTCCACTAAATAATCAGCAAACGCACACAATCTTTCGTCGTTGGGCTTTTCTTCCATAAGTTCAAAAACGAAGAAGTCGCTAACTAAATCTGGGTCCAAAAACATAATTCCAAAGCAGTAACGCAACCATTTTCCAATATCACTTTCTTTGTTTTTATACTCCGACGATAGTCCTAAATTTTGAATTTTTCGCCACCATGCTTGACTTAAATGGAATCGGCAGCCTATCAATCTAGCTTCACTCCAAATCAATCGCGTAGCATTATGAATGCCGATTTCAAAATCAATTACTATTTGTTCAGGCAGTAGATTCCAATTCTTATCCTTACACGTATCAATTAATTTGCGAAATAATTTTTTGTAGGTGTCTTCTCTTTTATCTAGCAATAAACAAAAAACAAGTGGTATGTAATGTCCATTACGTAGGCCATGGATTGTAAACAATTGTAAAAAATACTTTGTACAATACGAAAACGTCCCTTCCATGTAAAGTGTAGTGCACTCACAGAGAAATTTCAAATTAGTTTCAGTACAAAATACAATTAAATTTAATCCAACATCGTTTTATAAGTACAAAGTTCTCATCTTGTAAAGTGCGTGTATTGATATTTTTTAAAACACCTCTTCGGCATTTGATGGAAGTTTTGGAAACTTTTTACGTTTTTCATAATAAATTGTTTTTTTTATACAACTTAAATCATTCATTTTAAGTTCATTTAAATTGGATTCAAAACATTTTCGAATAACTTTGCTAGGCTTTTCACAAATGTCATCAAAGGCCTTCCGTTTAGCAGATGCACTCACTATATGTCTTTGGATAATGTTTTCTTCTATTGCAGGATGATTATGAGTTAACACTTTTTCTGTTATTACACGACCACCAGAATCACCGATTGTCCGAAAATATGCGTTACACTTTCTATTCACACACACCCACTTAATTTCTCCAGATGTTAACTTTTTGCTGCTTTGATTAAATTTGTGTTGTTCTACAATTAATAATATTTTCCCACGTTGACTTGATACTTCGCGAATCGACATGTTTATAGAGCTGCTCTTAACCCTCCCAATTACGAAATAAAACTAACTCATTCATAAATATCAAACCCGAAACAAAATCCTTTCTAGTAAGTACTTCAGGAAAACCCAATTTAACAATAATACCTGTTCCTATAGATGGGATGGTAATTTGAACAGGTAAATTTTTCAATCGAGCACGAGTTAGGTATACAGATTATTGAGACCTTTACTCTTGTACCTTTTAAGGGATTAGTGGGCACGAGTTGGGATGCGTCCGTTTTTCATATACTTACGCTTTTCAACGTATGTACAATGTATGATTTCACACATTTTTCCTGGTTCGTAAATGACGAATTTCAAAGATGTTCGTAGATAAAATATTATTTCAGTACTTACTATTTTCTTCAATACTTCAATTTAATTATTAATCGAAAGTACCAATAATATTTCTGTTATGGGAGAATGGGTTTTTAACCTTGTTTAATAAAATGCAACGATATTTAAAATCGTTTCCGTAAAGTGTATTTCTAATTTTAAATGATTACATTAAGCGAATAGGTTTACTATAAATAGCATACTATAAAAAAAATGATCAATTGTTGAGGTAGGTTTCCATAAAAATGTAAACCAAAACAAATAAAACAAAATATCTATACGGAAACCTTGCGAACGAATTAAAATATTTAAATCTTAATGCACGTGACAATAAATTGAAGATAAAGACGGAATGTACAAACAAGTCTGCCCACCCAAATGGAACGTTTTTATCTTTGGAAATTTTGATAAACCAACTTTTGCATCATTCTAATAATAAGCACTACGAAACACATGTTATCAGTCAAGACAAGTAGTGAGTCAGGTAAAACACTGGAAAATATAGGATGTCCCTACCTTCGAATAATATTAATTGACTTTTTTTTACGAAAACATCAATTATTGAAATGTTGTTTATTTTATTCTCGCATACATTACAATAACTCAGGCTATTGACAGTTTGACAAATACAAAATACTTTATAAGGTCTAAAGATTATATATATTTATAATTTTGTAAAATTGTATCTAAGAGGTCCGTGTAAATGACTTTATATTGTTAGGAACACCACACAAATGACAAAGATTAGACATATTAGAGTCTTCAGCACCTTCTAAACGGGCAATATTTTAGCGCAATATTAATTAATTCATTAATAAACTTTTCATTCGACCAAGTATTAGTCATTTTATATACTATAACCTCCAAAATTTTCATAATAATAACAACAAACGAACACCAAAACAAAGTAAAATTGCAGAGTATTTTCGCTGGCCAAGCGATCGTCCGGCTACTCTTGCTGCAACCAAATAAATGCATAAGCAACACAAGACATATGTAGCTATATGGCCGGCACACACTGAAAATATTGTCAATATATTACCCAGTCTGGCTGTTATTGCTGGCAATGTTGCCAGCCACTGTATTGCAGCTACATATTGCACTAAAAATATTGCCCGTTGAGAAGCACCTTCAAGACATTAGCGTTAAACACAGCGAAGTATTCGAAAATTGTATTGTTGTATGTAGTTAGTAGGTTTAAAAACTTCATGTGGAGTGAAAAATTATATTTCAGTTGGAGAAAAAGTCAAATAGAGACTAATTCAAAAATTCGATTTTCCATATAAATGACACGGGAAATAATTTTCGACATGAATTAATTCGATAGGTTTGCACAACTGTTGATCCTTGGAAATATGTTTTGATGTTTAGATCAATCGCATATTTCCATAATACACTTCGTATACCGGAAATATTTAGAAGTAGAGCCTTTAATTCTGAACACCCGCTTCCGGAATGCCACTAACAAAGTTTCGTTTTATTGATATTCAGGAAATATTTAATAACAACGTCTGCTATTGACGAGCTCTCCATTCTGCCTACGCCCTATGTAGGCTGTATATAAATCAATAAAGACGCAATATAAATGCAACTAGCTATTGGTCGTGGCACCTGCTTACCGGTCATTACGTAATAATTTCATTGTATAATCTGAATTGTCTATCAAATAACAAGTAATTAATTAATTATTCGATCCCCAATAATGTAAATTGAAAAAGTTTTAACGTTACATAAATAGGTCATCCCCAATAGTTTATTATACAACAAGGTGGTGAAGACTATTATTATTGACCGAGCACCAAGATTATTTCGCTTTGCCCCGAGCGGAATAAGGTCCGAGGTTTATGAATGTCCTCAACACCATGGTGTATAAACAATTTTTTCCACTACTAGCCAAATTTAAGACAAAAATTAAAAATAATTCACAAACGCACCACGAGAAGCGTTTACTCCGTCGTCTGAATGACAAGTACACTGTCAGTTTTCGATATATTATGAACGTACTCGTTATGTCATCAGTCTTTTTTTGTTGAGCGCGAATTTTAACACAAGTTTTTGTTGAACTACTATCCCTGAATATTAAAAATATTTTAATTTGTCCGTTATTGGCCTAGGTTAATAATAGAAAATTATTAACCACTAATAGAGAAACTTCTCAGTTGGCTAGAAGAAGCAATAATTGTCAACTTCACAGCTAGTAGTGAAAAAAAAAACTTTTTTTGTTTTTCTCAATCACAGGAAAATATTGAAATCTTTTAATAACATGCGTATTACCAAGTTGCTTTCAATCATGTGATAATTGAATGAAAAATAAATTAGGAATGTATAATCAGTATAATCACTAGTCTGAAGATAGAATTCATCCTTTTTGAATAACAGCAAATGCACTACACGGAAAAATATTTTGCATAAGCAATAAGGCAAAAAGACGAAAAGAATGAAAACCTATCATTATAAACGGTGAATTCAGGGTCGTAGCAAATTTCATAAAAGTGGTTAACATTTAATTTTACTTTTATTGACATTTAAACTGTGCATACTTCACTTGATTTTTGCTAACGTTGTTATTCTGAAACCTCCATATCGCATACGCGAACTAAGTCCATTTAATTCAAGGGTCCATGACCCTTTTTTTCTCCGTCGTGGTATTTGCAACCGTCAATATAAAAATAATGTCTGAACTCGCAGGCTTCCCCTAAGCTCGTGGCCACACCGCACCAAGGTTAACATTTCATTGAGAAACAAACGGGTTCCCTTTTAATGAAAGAGATCCTAAAATCGTGGCAAGGTCGTGTTAGAATTAGAGGGAGAATACTCATAAATAAATTGATGTGAATCAGCTGTTTCGGAAGCCGATTAAGATTAGACGAGATGTGGATTTACTAGATTTACGAAATTGCCATATTGGACTGGTTATATCGGTAAATGGAGTAATTTACATAATAAAGCACATCGGGGTTAGTGTAATGGTTGGTCAAAGGGTATCGGTGCAATTTTGATTTATATATTTAGTTGCTTGACAAGGAATACCGCAATTTTTACAATCGTATTCGTTAAAATATTAATAGAGTTAATTGACATTTTATCGAGCACTGGATAATTCTAGGGCGACATAAAACGGAGTAGCATTAAATGTGTTTTAGTTATTGCGAAGGTCAGTTCGGAATGTGTTAATTAATTATGAAGGTCACAGTTCAAGTGCGCTTTTGCCATTCACTATTTTAGAATTCGAATACGTGCATCTATTTTGGGAAATGCGGACAATTTTCTTACCGGGTACCATTTAGATTGGTCAAATATCAGGATAGTTGATTGATAAAAGGACAGTTCTTAAAGGCACCAGGAAACATTTTTTTCAGACCCCAAATGGGGCCACTTTTTTTACCGATTGTAGGACTTGAAACACATCCATCTCTAGGTTACGTCAATGCATATCGACATGAAGGATAGGAATGGGTCCAATAAACCGCTATGCAGTGGCTGCTAGTACATAAGCGCTCCAAATCTATGACCTAACTAAAATATTTCGTTTTATCAATATTTTGTAAGGCTCCAGTGGAATAACGAACCTATTTCGCGCGATCGTTGATATTTTATATAGCTGAGCCATACGAATGTGCTCTGCGAGCTCTTTCAAACACCCACGGTGCTCACTTCTCCACCATGACGGTCTAAAACTAATCCGTGATTATAAGGTGATTGTTATTTCAAATAATTTAAGTTATTGCCACTTACATCAATATACTCAGTATAAGACGTCTAAAAAGAGTTTAAAAAAGATTAAACTAGCTTCTGCAAATTAAAAAAAATATATTATTCTACTTACTCTCTCTAGATTTCTAATAAAAATATTATTTATAGACGTTGAATTAATCTTGTTGATGTAATTATCAAAAGCAATTACTCCAAATTTTTATCAAACATAAACTTCAAAGGTGCCAAATCGTCTAACATATAAATTCATTATTTAGATATTTTCCTAGATTGTGCAATGTTTTTTAAATTAAATTATCTGTTTTTTAATAAAGTTATCTGTTGTTAAGTAATTGTTAGTACCATGTTTTTTTTTTAAATCAGACGAGAACCAGTTATTTCAAGACTAAAGACTAGATTTTCATGTAATATATAGAAATTAGTGATGTCCTAGCCTATTCTATTCTCGACACCTGTTATTGTCATTATCTAACACATAATATATACAGTTTGTCCCAAAAAAGTTTTATACAAATGGAGAAAAAGTTAATCTTACATTTTACACAAAAATATTATTCTTGATAAGTTCTGCATGACTTGATCCATAATCGGATGTAACATTTTTTTTTAAATTGGAATACAGGGAGAGCAAAAACCAATTATTTGAACGGAGAAAATTACAATATTTACCGACAGCCAGGCTCTGCTTGAAGCTATCAGCAATCCAACCACTAGGTCTAGACTGGTAAGACACCCAAATGGAAGTTGACACTAGGACACCTCCATACCAGGAGTTTACTGAACAAGTAGACAATGAACTCTGTATAAGTTGAAACTGGGTAAGAGACATTTGAAGACAGTTACCGACCTAGTGGACAATGCACCCTGACGAAACATCTGCACAAATTGGGTAAAGTTAGTGAACCTATGTGCACAAAATGTGAACTCTAAGATGAAACACATGCTCTCTTTTTTTCGTCTTAAACCCATAAACAATGGGAATAGAACGAATATTTCCAGAGGCTGAATATAGCTTGTCAAACGTAGAAAGAGACGTGGACATGTGACGGAAAGAGAAAGAAATATTCAGCTCAACTCTACTTTTATTGACTACTCTACAATCTTTACTCGTAGATCTATCTTCAACTGATGAAATCAACTGATGAAATCAACCGCTGTCATCTGCGAACTAGGGGTGGGGATATG
>CAJUYH010001319.1:0-15354 GCA_910591685.1 Galerucella tenella | reverse complement strand
TATATAGATACATGCAATGAAAAATGGAACATAGGGATTTTAAGCATTGTATTAGAACAGTTTTGAACTAGTCGACCAATATCAAGCTTCAACAGATTAACAACACGATTATTACAATCGTCATTTGGACACCTATAACATATCGTACCATTCCTACCACTCCGGAGTCTCAACTGTGGGCGGTTCTTAATTAGCGCCAAACATTCAGTAAACAACAGTCAGAGTATCAGATTACTGTTGAACCCCATAACTTTTCAAAATAAATTTGTAGATTAATTAGAATGTACACCCTTCAGGAAAAAATTCAATATTTAGCAATACATTGATTTCTCGAGGACAGGAACTGTTACAATTAACTACAAAATAAATTTAACAAGAATGAATTAATGGTTGGAGGTTTTTTTAGTTTTATCATTATAATTTTGTCTTTTAATATTCGTAATGTTTAGGATATTGAAAAATGCGAATAGGGGAAGAAACAACACAATAGTAAGTATGTTATACACCAAGGTGGTAAAGACTATTATTATTATTGACTGAGCACCAAGATTATTTCGCGAGGGGTTTGCCCCGAGCGGAACAAGGTGCGAGATTTATAAATGTTTTCAACACCATGGTGTATGTACAATTTCTTCCACTACTAGTCAAGTTTAAGACAAAAATTAAAAATAATTTACAAACGCACCACGAGAAGCGTTTACTCCGTCGTCTGGCTGACAAGTACACTGGCAGTTTTCGATATACTAGGTGTGTTCTTTTTGACTGAGATCTCAGTTAATCTCAGCTCACATCGGTAATGTGCGCGTTCTTTTTGATTTACTCACTTCGAAGTGAGCTGAGATTTTTCCTCCCCCTTCGCCGATGCTGAATGTGATGTAAGGGGGTATCAGTTGGACTTGAGTCGGAAATAAAGTGGAGGGGATGAATCAAGCGTGGTTATTGGAGATCTAGATTCCAGATAGGTTATGTTTGGTGGTGGTGCCCTGAACTGGAACACCTCAGAAAGACAGCGAGAACGACCTTTAACAAGGCAACACGAACAAAACTCAAAGAGGACTGGGATATATATAAAGCCAACCTCAAAGAGTTCAAAAAAGTCTGCAGAAAAAAGCAAAGAGAAGCCTGGAGAGCCTATTGTGAGGCAGTCGAAGACTTCCCACAAATGTCTAGGCTACAGAAGGCACTCTCAAACGACCACCATAAGAGAATCGGCATCCTGACAAGGGAAAATGGCGACAAGGCCGCCAACCTTCAAGAGAGCGCTGAGATTCTTATGGAAACTCACTTCCCAGGTTCTGTCTTTCCTGGAACGTCAAACTGGACGGAAGTATCAACAACACCTCACAATACGACTGGCAATCTGCTAGTGCACTAATTGATGAGGACAAGATAAGGTGGGCCATATCGGGCTTTTCCCGCTTCAAGTCACCAGGACCTGACGGAATAAGACCAGCCCTACTTCAATGGGGAATGGATATTCTTATGCCGCACCTGGTTGGAATTTTCAGAGCCTCTTTAGCTCTGAGGTATATTCCCAGTAAGTGGAGAGAAGTACGAGTGGTATTTATACCCAAACCAGGTAGGATGGACTACACCTTACCAAAAGCATTCCGACCAATTAGTCTCACATCGTTCTTTTTAAAAACAATGGAGAGGTTATGCGAGCGGTATATAAGAGATGAAGTGCTAGTTCACAACCCACTTCATCCAAATCAGCATGCATATACTCCGGGAAGGTCCACTGATTCGGCCCTTCACCAAGTGGTTGGCAGAATCGAAAGATCATTGGACAACAAAGAATCCACCCTGGGTATATTCATAGATATCGAGGGAGCGTTTGATAAAACAACCTTTCCAACAATTACCCAACAACTCAACTCCAGGAATGTACCTCTGGTAGTAGGAGAATGGATACTCAAGATGCTCTCTAGTAGAGCAATAAGTATCAATGTAGAAGACATCACAGTAAGAGGACTGGTCATGAGGGGATGTCCACAAGGAGGAGTCTTATCACCCCTTCTGTGGAACATAGTCCTAGACACCCTGATTAATCACCTCAACAACAATGGATTCTACACAATTGCATACGCAGATGACATAGTTATCTTGCAGACTGGCAAATTTGTGAACACACTGTGCGATAGAGCGCAGGATGGACTTAAATTAATTGAAAAATGGTGTAAGGAACACTCACTGTCGATCAATCCCAGAAAGACTGAGATGGTCCTTTTCACCAGGAAAAGAAGTTTATCGGGTTTGAAACCTCCCGAAACCTTCAAAAGCAAACTAAACTTTTCGGAAGAGGTGAAATACCTTGGTATTACCCTCGACAGGAAACTAACATGGAACTCTCATCTACACAGCAGAGCAAAAAGAGCATATGTGGCATATGAGCAGTGTCGGAGGACAGTGGGACACACATGGGGTCTGTCGCCCCGTGTGGTCACCTGGATCTACACTGCAATAATAAGACCCATGTTAACGTATGGAGCAATTGCATGGGGACCGAAGGTTCTACAAGCAACGGCCATCCAAAAATTATATCAAATACAGCGAATGGCTTGTTTAAACATCACAGGAGCCATGAGAACAACACCAACCGCAGCAATGGAACTAATTACTGGTCTGACCCCTCTGGACCTACAAGTCAAGGAGGTTGCGTTAATGGCCATGGTACGATTGCGCACGGCTGGTGTAAACCCCGAAGTAGGAATGGGCCAATTGAGGTTGAGCCTATGGCAGGAAGCGCTCACTACGCTACCTCTGCTGCAGGCAGCCAACGAAGCAATTGAACCCAGGTTTTTGTTTAACAAACCCTACAAAATTCAAATAAAACAGAACACAGAGCCAGATGCTGCAAATGCAATACGCATATATACAGATGGTTCAAAAATGAAAGAAGGCTCAGGCTGTGGAGTTTACTCGAGAGCACTAAGCCTCAAGATTAAGTGGGGAATGGGAAACAACACCAGCGTGGTTCAAACAGAACTGGCTGGTATCTCAATTGCCACAAAAGAACTAACCAGAAGAGGAATTTCTGGCAAAAACATAATAATCTGCACTGATAGTAGACAAGCCCTATTAGCCTTGAACAGACAACGTGTTATATCGAGGCTAGTACTAGAGTGCCACCAAGATTTAGCTGACGTCTCGGCAGATAACAACATTATCCTGAGGTGGGTTAAAGGGCACGACAGGAGTAAAGGAAATCGCATTGCTGATTCTTTAGCCAGGGAAGCCGCTGGACTAAAAATTCTAGGACCCAGTGACACCTACGGCCTTACGACTTCGACAATTGCGGAACTAGCCAAACGTTACACCCATGCTCAATCCCTTAAGAGATGGGATGGAATCAAAGGATGCAGTTTTGCCAGGATCACCCTGGGCGACCCTGGGAAGCTGGCGCCGAAGAAATATTTGGCGATGACCAGGAAAAATCTACGTTTAACAGTAGGATTTCTGACTGGTCACTGTCAACTGTAAACACCTCCATACTATGGGGCTAGTGGACACACCTCTATGCAGGATGTGTGAACAGGAAGATGAAACTGTCAGGCATGTCTTATGCGAGTGTCCGGAGATAAGAGAGTGTGTGTTCGGTGAGTCTTGGCCTACACCTGCCGATATAAAGGAGATGTCTCCTAGTGACCTGTCCACCTTCCTGAAAAGGACAGGACGGACAATGACCTAGGAGGACAACTCCTCGGGAGGATGTACAATGGGTCACTTGTGGCCTAAGTGCTGTGAGCCTACACACTCACCCTCCCTACTCTACAGATACAGATAGGTTATGTTTATATGTTTTATGTCTCTTATTCACGCATGTGACGGCAGATCTCGCGTTCCAATGAGGGAGTCCGTTAGTATTACCACTACAAAATTTTTAGGTCTAAAATGGGGGTCTGTTTTCTAGGTCGTTTTCATCACTTGTGGACTTCGAAATAACTATATTTTTACATTGTGAGTAATATAAGCACTTCCCGAGTACATACTTTTGCAGAATAAAGATTTTTCATGAAATTTGGGGATAAAAATGTCATTATAGCAGGGATTTTAGATATATCTAACTGGGTGTCCTTAGCTACCAGCTACAATAATAAAAATTGACAATTAAGCTTAGTTCTCATTGGTGGATTTAATAAGAAATTTTGGTCTCCACCAATAATAATATTGACAGATGTATAATAAAACGCTGAGCTAGCATTTTTGCAACCATTATTTTTCAGTCAAATGCCATCCGCCATTATTGATTTGTTCTTTGTTGACTGTTGATTGTGTTTGTATTATTGTTTGTGTTTTTGGACTATATTAGTTTGTGCTGCTTTTTTTTTATTTATTTGTTCGGTCGCTTAGTTATTTATTGTTGTTTTGCCTGATATTTAATAGACAGAGACTTAAAATAATCATGGATGATGGTTTAACTGTTAACCTTCTTCCCGAAGATGTTCCTGGTGCTTTATTAGATGAAAGTTTGTCTATAGAAGATCACTCGGTTGCAGCACTTCAGCGCTGGTTGGAATGCAGAGGTTATAAGAGAACTGGCACAAAAGCAGAATTAGTTATAAGGTAATTTAAATTTTAGATGGAATTAGATATGTATATAATATAGTTTTCTCATCGGTTGGTGTAACCTGCTCATCTTTCATTTCTTTCAGAATCCTCAACTGTATTCAAAATGGACAGGACAAAAATATTTTCATTGGCGTTGATAATGGGCACTGGTATGATATCAAAAGAAATTTATCACAAACTGCCCAAACTTCTACAAAAAATGTAGATTATGTAGATACTGGCAACCTAAAATGGGGTAGATTTCCTTCTCAAGATATACCAAAATATTTTAATAAAGGTCATATTTATACCTACATTGTGGGTGAAAAAGTTGATACCGATGATCCTGAACTGGAAGTTACTGAAAAATCTATAACTACTACTGTAAAGCCATTCAAAAAGGGAAGTCAATATGTTGATAGCGACCATATCACAGAGGTTTTTGACTCAGTTCAAAGTAATTTATACATTGCTAAATGTCTAATCCAGGCATCATTTAAAAAAATGTTCAGTATAACGTTGTAATCTGGTTGAACAAAATATCAGGAGCAGTGATTAAAGGTACATGCCAGTGCAAGCAGTCTTCACTAGGAAAGTGTAGTCATGTTGCTGCTTTTTTGCTATTCCTAAGCAAATACATTGATGAATGTGGCAATGCACCCATAGCTTCGACAAGTAAACCAAGGCAATGGGGTATTGGTGCGAAGGATAGAAACCCTGGGGTTGCAGCATCCTAAAAGTATACTATTAAAAGGTATTGAAAAAATAACTATGTATATAGAATTACTACAAAGTGAGTTTTTTTCAGATACAAAATATCGGAACGAGCCACCTTTGACCCAAGACCAAAGGATTATGAAAGGATGCCAGATTATAATAATCTTGTAAGAGATTTGCAAGCAAGTGAAACAAATACAATGTTGGAGACACTGTTTGGGATTGAGTATGAAGATTTTGAATATACTCAACAGGAAATTGAAGTGATCATTTCTCAATCCAAAATGTATTTAAGAAACTTGTCAAAACTACTGGATACTTTTTCTTCTGATCATATATTTGAAATTCCTGGCACCAAACAGCAGTCTGAGACATGGCTTCAATGGCGCACCAATTTTATTACATCTTCGAACGTTAAAATAGTTTGTAGCCTCAAATTCAATGAGGCAAAAAAAAATTTCTTATTAAAAAATTTATGGAGATGTACTCCTCCAGTTTTGACAGCTGCTATGATGTATGGAAAGCAGAAGGAGTCAGCTGCAAGAAGTACCTATGAAAATTTAATGGGGAATAAAGTGGTGGAGCTTGGTTTGGTGGTAAATAAAAACTATCCTTACTGTGCGTCTAGTGTGGACGGAATAATTTTAGTAAATGGTGAATTAACTAAAATAATAGAGATAAAATGTCCGAAAATTTTGGAAAATTGTAAAGATTTGAATTCTTTCGATACATATTTGTCCCCAAAGCAGAAAAACAATATATTCCTCAGCAAAATAAATAATGAAATTAAAATTAAAGATAAGCATCCCTATCTCTACCAAATACTTACATCACTGTTAATTTTTGATATAGATGTTTGTGATTTAGTGGTATGGTGTCCCAATGACATCTTGGTTTTGGAAATAAATAGAGATAACTATTTGGATATCATAACAGAAATAAAAACTAAAGTTTCACATTTTTACCAAAATGTCTATATACCAGAAATATTTTGTATGAGATGTGTTAGGAATTTAATACCAATAGAGGTTAAATAAATATAATTGTTAGTAAATATTCAACTTTTTATTTATTATATACAAGTGGTGTTTCAAAATTTACCAGAAAACATACTATAGTAAATATATTTGATATTAATGGTAGTAAAAGTATAGGGCATTTTTTGGATAAAAATTTGTATGATTTTATTCTTCCTATGGCTCTTTCTACATGTACCCTTGATCGAGCAATTTTTTTTGTTACCATTTCTTCTGTTGGCGAAAGTTTGTCCCTTTTCATCAAAAAAGGTGGTGTGAATAATTTCACTTTCATTTCATCACACATTTCTTTAATTAAGAATCCTCTATCTGCCAAAAGCACATCATTTTCTTGGAGGAAATGCCTTACATCACATTGTTCAAATAACTCTTTATCAGAAATAGACCCCTCGTATCCTTCACTACAATATACTATTGCACCAGAAACACAAATCATTACAAGGAATTTTACTGTATTACTGTGCTTATAAGCAGAAAATGTATTCCCTTGTTGTCTGAAATTAGATGGCATTTCTATCGTTATTTCAGTAGCATCTAATATAAAAGTAACATTAGCCCCATTAAAGTTTTCAAAACAATAGGGTACATTTTTAATATTTCTCCCTTGTTTAATCAAATCTCCTTTGCATCCAATAATTTGGAAATACATAAATTGTACCCAAGTAAAAAAAATCGTGGAATAGTGAGATTTGCTTATTTTACAAAATATTGACATCTCCTTCAATGTATAACCTCTTCTTATCCTAATTAATGTCATACATAGTTTGTCTTTGTTGGACCATTTGGAAAATGTGGACCTTTTAATAATTTTTTTTTCTTTATTGTAATTTGTTGTGTAAATGAGTTGATTCATTATGGATTCATCCAGAAAATTGTATAGTGCATCAAATTGCCATGACTCCAAACCAGTGAAATATTTTAATGTTTTATTATGTTTTAAAATTATATATGCGAAAATATTTGTAAGTTTTGAACTTTGTGATTTTTTTGTTTTAAATGATATATAATAATTATGATCTAAATGTTCTTTGTTTATTTCCTTCTCTTCTTCATATTCAGCACAAAAATCTGCTACATTGTCAGGGCATGTGTTTCCATCTTTGCTGGCAGTAACTTCAACTTCGTTACAAAATTCTTCTAGAATAGAAGATGTCTCCGAAGACCATGGTAAAGGTTCAGACTCTTCTGAAAATCGCCCTACAAAATGTTTACTGCATATCCATTGCTTTTTTATATTCTGTGGTAAGAGGTTTTTGTTACCAGTTAACTCGATCCATTTCAAGCATTTTAATAAATTTTTTCGAGGTGTTGGAAATGGATAAAATTTGATTTTTTTATTTTTCAAATATCTTGAATCGCTCTTGCAATTTTTGTAGGAACAACGGCGCATTATAATAAAATGCGATAAACTATTGTAAGTGTCTTTATAATAATTAAACTAATAATTTTCAGTCTCTATCTATTGAATATCAGGCAAAACAACAATAAAAACTAGCGTCCGAACAAACAAATAAAAAAAGTAGCACAAACTAAAATATAATCCGAAAACACAAACAACAATACAAACACAATCAACAAAGAACAAATCAATAATGACGGATGGCATTTGACTAAAAAATAATGGTTGCAAAAATGCTAGCTCAGCGTTTTATTATACATCTGTCAATATTATTATTGGTGGAGACAAAAATTTCTTATTAAATCCACCAATGAGAACTAAACTTAACTGTCAATTTTTATTATTGTAGCTGGTAGCTAAGGACACCCAGCTAGATATATCTAAAGTCCCTGCTAATGACATTTTTATCCCCAAATTTCATGAAAAATCTTTATTTTGCAAAAGTATGTACTCGGGAAGTGCTTATATTACTCACAATGTAAAAATATAGTTATTTCGAAGTCCACAAGTGATGAAAACGACCTAGAAAACAGACCCCCATTTTAGACCTAAAAGTTTTGTAGTGGTAATACTAACGGACTCCCTCATTGAGTAGGTCGTTCTTTTTGGTGCTTACTCACATCACTTTAACTCAGATCACTTCAACTGAAGTGAGCTGAGATCTCAGTCAAAAAGAACACACCTATTATGAACGTACTCGTTATGTCATCAGGCATTTTTGGTTGAGCGCGAATTTTAACACAAGTTTCTGTTGAACTACTATCCCTAAATTCTCAAAATGTTTGAATTTGTCCATTATTGACCTAGGTTAATAATACAAAATTATTAACCACCAATATCTAGAGAAATTCAACTTCTCAGTTGGTTAGAAGAAGCAATAATTGTCAACTTCACAGATAGTAGTGGGAAAAATTATATTAATCTTCTTGACGAGACCTTTGAATACGAAAATTCAATTAATTTCCTCTCTAAATTTAAAAATCTCATAAAGCAGAAAATATATAATATCAAATAGGTTGTTATCTGCAGATGGCTGGAATTATTAGTGGTGTTCGTGAAGTATTTGTGTTCTGTAAGTGTCAGATAAGGACAAATTAAGAAAAATAGAATAATGCTTGGATAACAGCAGCTGGAACGTTACCGAATCGTTGAAATAAAAAAAAAAATTGTCTTATCTCCCATCAAAAGCATACAAAATTATTTCGTATTTTTATTCATTACAGTTAGTTTGCAGAATGATAATGATTTTTAACCTGTTCAATTTGTTGAGATATAAATTAGAAGCATAGAGCTGATTAATTTTAGGCATTTATCGACGTCGGTAATTATATTCCAAATAAAAAAAAAACAGCAAAGTGTGAGTCGGGCTCATGCAAGAGGGATTCAGTACCATTATCTATAAAAACGGCGAAAAAAAATCACGTTCGTTGTATGTGAGCCCACTTGAATATTGTTGTTATAGTGGCAACAGAAATACATCATCTGTGGTAATTTCAACTGTCTATAAATCGAAATACTGCAATTGAATATAAAAGTATTTTAATTTTAATGAAATAAATAATGTCTGTATTTATTTGTAAAGTTCAAATATTTTTTATCATCCCGGTGCAATATATTTTTTAACGTATCATCTGCTGGGACAGGAAATATTTATTTATGTATCAAGAGCGAAAAGTGAGGAATTATTGTTCGAAAGCAAGGGTTAACGCGCGACGCGAAGCAGAGTGCGTTAATTGCTTGAGAACAATAATTCCTCTTTTAGCTCGCAATACATATAACGTTTTTTCTACAATCACTTGAATATATACACATAGATTCAAAAGTTTTGCATCACCCTAAATCTCCGAAAACAAATGTGTTCATTATAAATGGATCAGAGATTAATCAAATAATTAGTTTCAATAAAAAAAACGTGTATATTTGTTAAAAATTTTCATTATCCAATAATAAACTTGCTTTAAACATAACAAGTATTCTTAGAAATTAAATAAATTAAATACAAATTGATTCTTTTTGAAGAAAAGGTTAAGTGAGGACCTGCCTGAGAACTTTTAATTAAGAGTATTTCCACCTCTAGAATTTATGCAAGCTTGAAGTCGCCTGCCCATGCTGTTTACCAAATTATTGATATTCTGTTGAGGAATATTTCGCCATTCTTCTTGGGCCGCATGAACAAGCTCTTGTACACTCCTGGGTGGTTTTTTGCGTGCTGCCACTGCCCTGGCAAGCATGTCCCAAGCATGTTCTATGGGATTTATGTCAGGAGATAGGGCAGGCCAGTTCAAATGATTGATCCCTTCAGTTTCAAGATACTCATTTACAGCTCTGGTCCGATGAGGTCGGGCGTTATCGTCCATAAAAACGAAGAAATTGCCAAAAGCTGCGCGCCATAGTCTCACGTGAGGATGTAGAATCCCTCTGAGATATCTATCACCAGTCATCGTTCCCTCCACATGAATTAGTTCTGTGCGATCATTTAACATAATACCAGCCCACAACATAGCACTTCTTCCTCTGAAGGGCGGCACGGGGCTGAGCATGGGCAAGCTGAGCAACTCTCGTTGGATCCCGCCACACACGTATTCGATGGCTATCTTGTACCAAACAAATCCTTGTCTCGTCGGAAAAAAACACCGAATTCCAAAATTCTTCAGGCAAGGCCGCGTGTTCTTGAGCCCACTGTAGTCGGCGAACTCTGTGCTCAGGTTGTAGTCTGGGCACTCTTATTGGTCGGCGACACCTCAAACCTGTCGCAGGTATTCGTCTTCGTAATGTCGAGATCGATACTTGAACTCCCAACGCATGTCTCATATCTCTCTGGAGTGCTGGTATTGCCATGGTCGGGTTTCTTCGGATAGTTAAGTGGATATAGCGGTTCTGCCGCTGATTAGTAACACGCCTTCTACCGCTTCTAGGTCTATCACGAAGAGAATTGGTCTGGAGATACCGGTTTCATACACGAGACACATCACTTTGCCAAACGCCAACTCTGTTTGCCACGAACCTTTGAGAATGACCTTCTTCAACTAAAGCCACTATTCTTGCACGGCCAATCTCACTTATGACTTGACGATTCATGTTTGCACTTAAAATCGTAAAAATCAAATGCCTTGAATGTTAAAATGATCGCACTAAAAATGTTATCTTACAAAAAAAACTGTAAACATCTGTATATTGCAAAAAATATGGAACATATTGAAATGGTAAACATTGATGAACAAGCCAACAAAAAATTGTTAGCGCTAAAAAATTTTTTCGCATCCGAAGAAGGTGATGCAAAACTTTTGAATCTATGTTATAACAAATAAAATTGATAAATTCATACTTCTTATTTCAAGTAGGTACCTGTCAAATATTTTATAAAATTTTAAACGTATAATTATTATTGTCAATACTGTCAATATACTCCTTCTTATTTTACAATTAAAAAGACCTCAGCCAGCAGGACCATTCGGCCAGTATATGCAAAATATTCAGAACGTGTCACAACAATTAAGCACAAAAACACAAAAAATTAATACGGTAACATCGCAATCACACTAATTAATTATTTAAAACGTTAAGAATTTAACAAAACAGCGATTTATTAGATTGCAAAAGATTTTCAGAAGACAAAAACACTTCCCAGCCAGGTTGGTCTATGATGTCACTGTCACTGTCAATACAATTATGTTTGTAGTATCGGTTGTTATGGGAAACGAGCGTTTTGCAAGTTTTTACGCTCGACGAGCGTAAAGTAACTCTCCTCAAGGAACGTCAACTTTTTTTTGGTTAATTAATGTCATATACTTTGTTACGACTAGTACTGGTATTCAAATTCTGCTATTCCTCGGAATAAAAAATAAAGAAATGTGTACAGAAAAAAACATTTTATTAAAAAAATGAGGCTTGTTTACATTATTGTTTCAAAACAAAACATTAAAAACTTTAAACCACTTTGGCTAGAAGTACGAAAAAATTAGGTTAGAAGGGACTTCCATCACTCTACTATTTCGAATTCGTCAGCGCCATCAGTTACAAGGTTTTCATTAAATGATTGTAAGGAAGAAAAAATTCATGATGAACAGGAGGCACATAAGGTAGTAATGATTTGACATTATCTAGTTTCTTTTTTGATATATTCATTGGTTCCAAGTATTTTGGGGGTAATTCAGGAAGCATTGTCTGGGTGGGAAGTCCTTTTTTTACTGATAGAGACTGTTTTGTAGTTGTCATTGACGGCATATTTCACGTAAACTACTACAGAAATTCAGGTTTTCGTTGTCTTCCGTACGCAGATTTTTTTGATGTTAGTTAGGATGGGTTGGAAATTCTGAAAATCACTTTGATTCATAATAGTCAAGTTAAAGGGCTGTTTTATATTCGATTCTCTTATAACTTGGTGCCAATCACTTGGGGAGTAGATAAGTGAGGCATACTTTTTGTGGCGCTTTTTGATGAGAGCAATATCTCTGTCAACATTCTCTAGTCTCCACCTGCTTTTGGTAGTTCGTTTGGGGGAATTAGGTTTTAGTCTTTTTGTCGTAGTTGGGCCCTCACTATCTTCACTTGCCATATCACTTACATCAGACTCCTAGAATATAAATGCAATAGTATAACAAGCTACTAATTTTTTACATTATAATGCTACAGTGCAAAACTGTGACAAGCCACATTATTTTAAAAAAAGCTTACCTGCTGATTATTAGGTTGATTTTCATTGTCACCAGGACTATAATCCTTATCGAGATCACTGTCATCTACGGGTGATTCAACATCATCACTAAAACTGCTCATTTCTTACTTTATAGCAAAACACTACAGCACGAACTAATCGGTATCCGCCATTTTCTGTGGCTTGTCACTATTCAACACAAATAGTCTCTGAGAGTTGCAACAACATGATTTCTGAATTGTGGCGGCATTTATTGACAAATAGCTAAGCTCTCTGTCAAGTGGCTTGTTATATTATTGCATTATTCTATTACATAGTAAAATAGATTTTGAAAAATGTGTGGTTTGTTATTGTTTCACATTAAGGCCTTCAATTATTACTTCTTCTAGCCAACTGAGAAATTGGTTAATAATTTTCTATTAAACCTAGGTCAATAATGGACAAATTCAAATATTTTGAGAATTCAGGGATATTAGTTCAACAAAAACTTGTGCAACATAATTTTGTATACCCAGGAGATTGTCTTTAACATATTTTCTGCTTGAAATTACCTATCAAGACAAAATTATTTGAATAAAAATGCTACTAGTTCAAAATTCGCGCTTAACCAAAAATGACTGATGACATAGCGAGTACACCACCTCGGTGTATAATATACTATTATTTCATCTGACCACTTTTCTATTTCATAGTACATTAATTAGAAAGATAAAATCTGTAATTTAAAACTAATGTCTTCTCCATTGGTTAAATATTTATTGGAATTACCTAATGAGTAACCAAAAATGACTGATGACATAACGAGTACGTTCATAATATATCGAAAACTGACAGTGTAGGATGAACCATTATCGTGAACATTACTTTTTTTCATTTTTCTGTGCGGGCAGGTAGTTTCACCCCGTTTCAGGACGAATTTAGGGTCTTTTCTATTGTCAAGAATTAGTTATTACGGTAGCCAGTAATTGATTTTTTTTTTGGCTTATTTTATAAAATATATTTTTTTTATTGGTGAACCATTTCACCTATTTAAAGCACGACTCGGTGTGTTTAAATCGAACTTTAAAGAACGCGCGTGTTTTAAAGTTACCGTGGCAACATTAACAACTCGAGAAACGAAGTCTAAATCTGTGGACTAAATCATGTCTAAATGACAATTTTTTTATTATTGATCTGGCAATTGTAACGTCAAAACTTTTATTCGAACAATATTCAACAATGTCAAATTTATAAATTAAAATGGAAAGTGCCGTTGATATTGTTTGAAATATTAATATTTCGATTTTTCAAATCTTGGGAAATGGTACTTAAATTAATACTATTGACATTCACAGAACTCAATAAGGTTGAACTTCCATCAAAATACAAATTAGTTTATGTTTTTCTCATTTCCATGACAACGCAAGATATACATCACGAATTCAACCATTTGACATTAGTTCTGATTTCCATTTCTTGTTGTTGTAGTAGTTATAGACCAGTATTTATAATTAAAAGTGCACCAATAAAAAAAATAACGTAAAGTATTCGTGGATAACTGGTCTTTAAAACACTTGCTCTATTTCGCGCGTGTTATAAAGACCTTAATATCCACTTATACTTTAATACACTATTGGAACATTACACTACTTATACGATCTTGATATTTTCGGCACAACTTCATTTTCAATTAATTAAATATTAAACGAAGAAAACCACTACGTTGCACTGCTTCTGCTAATAATCACATTGATTTAAACGGGTTTCACGTCGAAGGAATATCGTTGGGGAAGGACTCGTATATTGTAAAGTAATCGAATCTCGAGCCTAGGGAGCGAGCGCGATATCTCAAACTTTAGATCGCAATAAGTTTTTTATTTGTGGAGATAATTAAAAAACAAAAAAAAAGATATTGGATTCTTAGAGCAGCTTGTTACGAAAGAATAAAACAAATTGAGATTTCCCAACTCTTCAAACATTGTAGTCAAGTATTCTTGTATTTCAATAAAAAATGTTCCAGCAGCATTGCGCTGATTCAGCGAAGGAATTCCGTTGAATTTTTTTGTCGGATGTCGACTTTATTATAAAACACTTGACCGTGATTCACTCAATCTATTCTCTTTTTAACTAGCATTCGTTACTTTTGAAAGCGCCTCCGTGAACACTAAAGCATCCTATGAAGATCATGCATGATGTAATAAAATTGATTTTACGACTCGACGTCGTCCGTCATGTTCGGAGATATCGAGATAAAGAATGCATAATAGAAAATTTCCACATCGAAGTATTCAAACCGTGAATATTTCTCAATCGTTTACATTGATTTGTGTTTGCCCATAAAATTTTAATATGTTAATATTTTGTGGACCGAGTAAGACAAGAATATCGATGAGTTAATTTGTACGCTGCAAAAAATTGTTACATAAGCTAACTCGATTCTCGTCATTGCCAAGAACATGGCAATTTTTTGGTATTTTATTTATCCTTTAAGAAAGAGCCTGCTGTTCATGGGACGCCTCTGGTTACAACAGGTTTGTTCCAACTGGCATATTTTATGAACCGTTTCAATTAGACTCCGTTTCACATAGGAAGAACCCACTAGAAGTCAAGAAGTTGCAGTCGTATGAGCGAAGAAGCTGCTCATAACAATACCTGAACATCAATATCACTTAAGGCCTAACAAAACAAAGCGCACGACGCCACTGAATGTGGTGAAAATGGATTATTACTTTAGTTTGTTTGCGTGTTGGCGTTGTTTTTGCGCACATTTCATCTGTCAGTGGTCCGTTCTCTAATGAAAAGGACTCTACGACTGCAACTTCTAGAGGGTTTTTCTTATGTGAAACGGAGCCTACTGTATAGTGCAGAAACTCGAATTTGGTATGGACTCATCATCTTTATCACCCCTTCCAGAAGGTACAGTTTGTATACTGTCCCAAGCAGTCCCAAGAAATAAACAATTGGGAGTAAACCTAATATTTTCAGCTAAGAAATAAATAGTTCAAGTACGACAAATA
>CAJUYH010001318.1:0-50174 GCA_910591685.1 Galerucella tenella | reverse complement strand
GAGAGAGAGAAAGACAATTAGAGAGATGGAGTGTCAGAATGAGACAGATAACTTGAGAGGAGAGAAAGAAAAAGAAAGGAAAGAATGAGTGAGAGAGAAAGGGAATAAAAAAATATAATGTGATGAATAATGCTGTAATGTAGGAATTTTGTGGGGGCTGGAAGTAGACAGCCAAGAGTTACCACCCCCCGCACAAGATCGTTAACTGACTGTGTATATCCGTAATGTACCTTAGAGTACTTACAGTATGTCGAAGATTATATGAGGTTAACTTATGTTCACAACGAATTTTGAAAATATAAAATCATATTAATGCTCGATTGTCCGATTGGTATGGGGCCATTTTAAACAAGTGAATTGGAATGCTGAATGGAGGTCCACATTGCTCAAGATGACGTTTTCTGGTAGCCGCAGTGTTCGTGTATGACCTCTTACTCTAGTAGTTGATCCGTTCAGAGTTGGTAGAGTGGCTGTTTGGGGAGGCATTTGTTTTAATGGGGATAAAAAATAATTGTACGTGTAAGTGAAAGGAGACTTTAAAGACCTTATTGAGAATATACATAGGATTTTTTTTTGGCTGTAATTGATATTAGAGGAAACTATACTGGTAAGTACTAAGCAAGTACTAATTTTTAATAAAATTAAAAATATGCAAATCCACAACATCAAATTGTTGTTTTTGTTGAAAAAATAAGTTTCGAGAAAAAAAACAATTATTATGGTAAGTGTGTTTGTTTTTTTAGATGTTAATCATTTTTTTTGGCTGACATACATACTTACTTAAATCAAAGAAGATAAAACTAGACATATATTTAGTTTGTTTATTTTTATAAATGAAACCCCGTTGTGTATTTCCATCTGACTAATGCAGATAAAATACTTTCGAGAATAATGAAAACAGTTACTGAATTAACAAAGATAAGTCTCAATTTTAAATATGCAGCGAACTTTCAAGGTTGTTTTAAATGAAGCCGAACCAAAGGCTTAGTACACACATGCCACATATAATATAACAGTTTGAAATTGTAGTATTATATTGAAGTAATGGAATAATTTGAGAAATTATCTTTAATAAACAACAACTTCAATAATATAGAACGTAATCCTACAACTAACGGAGATTTCGTTTGTTTAAACAGGAATGGAAATGTTTTTAATGTTTTAATAAACGAAAATTTATCTTTATGTACAATTTTATTGAGAATTATTTTTTGACAGTTATAACAACCAATCAACTTTTGTCATTTTGTGTCATATGAAACTGAAACTGAAAGTCCAAACCACAATTATTTAATGTTGTCCATTGAAAGGATAAATTATTCTGCTACTAGTTTCGGTACATTAATTACCATCTTCAGGCTTCATGAAACATGTACAATTGTCAATTGGAAGAATATTAGGTTGATGCCATTAAAAATCTCTAAACTTTAGAGATGAAGCCTGATGATGGTAATTAATGTACCAAAACTAGTAGCAGAATAATATTTGTCCTTTTGGTGCGGACAAAATTAAATAACTGTGGTTTGGACTTTGAGTTTTATTGAACCCTCTTGTTTGGATTCCGTAAAAGAACATAGAAGCTTGGAAGAATAGGGTATTTGACAAATTTTTTTAAATACCATTAGAAGATTGTCTGACCTCAGTTAAGTACTCCAAATTTTTTACTAAGCGGAAAGTTGACAAAACCAACTTTAAAAATTTGCTATTTAAATAGCGCGCCAAAACGCGCTGATTTTTTATGACGTCAGTGGTCTTGTCGCTCCGCCTACCGCATCCCGAACGACTTGACCCTGACCAGCCGAATCGGAAACAAGCAAGCAACGAGACCTCTGACGTCACAATAAACTCACATATTTTCCCGCGCTGAGTAAATATTTGAAAATTACCATTTTTGTTGAGTTAATAAAAAATCACTGGTTTAATTTATTTGTGTGAAATATTGATTTCTGGCATAATAGTGCCACAAAGTACCTGTTCCGACTCTTTTTTAATTTTTTCCGCTCATAGGAAAATACCCTATTGGCGTTGAAACGAAAAGATTGAGCGGTCAATATGGTAAAGAAAGACGGGACCGAATTTAAAATAGCAACTGTGAAGACGATGTGGAACGTTTCGTGCAAACTTTTACAAGAAAAGTACTATAATGACTATAATATTACGATTGACCCGTTTAATACTATATTGGTATTTAAACCAGCCCGAGATGCCCGCGATGCAATTAGGAAGAAACTACAAGTAGAACCATGTAATAGTCCACTAATATAGCATGAAAATGATCAATTTACAATGTTTTTCTACTGGAGGCTGATTTTGCTTGACAATAGTGCAAAATTGATGTAGCATAAGATGCACTCACCCCGAACTCTGAAGTCGTTGCGGTAAATTTTTTAACGAGGTGAGAAAGGTGCGATTTCGGTGAAAATAACGTTTTTCGTGCATATCGTTTTACCCTTCAATTTTACAGAAAAAACCTCATGAACTTTTTTTCTTCTTCTCAAAAGATCTACAAAACTAGTCTTAGCACGTCAAAAAAAATCGATTAGGTCCGAAGTTATGAGCAAAAATCCATTATTTATTATTAAGCAAATTTAAAACCCGCACATGAGGGGTTTGCAAGGAATGAAATGGCAGACCAGCTAGCTAAAGAAGGTTCTAAAGGAGCCTTCACAGGTCCGGAACCGTTTTGTGGCATGTGCATCTGCACAGGATGAGCAAAGTTAGTGAACCTATGTGCAGAAAATATGAACTCTACGATGAAACACCTACTCACATACTCTGCTTCTGGGAGGACCCAGACGGAAGTACTTTGGAGTGGAAATCACAACTACTGAAGATTCCTCCAGATAAACTGGTGGCCTATATAGAAGACTCGAAGCTTCTGGAATGGAAGTAGGTAGAATGACATGGGTAATGGTACAAAGATTCAGTTCAAGTGCCTGGGCTGTTGAGTCCAACCCAAACGTATTAATGTGCATGAAGTGCTTAAAGCCTCTAACTTATTTAAAATGTTAAGGATTAATACCGTATTTGTATAAATAGCTTTATAATTGCCATTAAAATGGATATAGTATGTTACCATTAATTAAACAACCTCAAGAAATTGATTTCTGAAGGTTACAAAAAAGTACAGAGCAATGTACATTGTACATTGGGTAAGTAACGTGTAATAAGCACCGAGCACAATTTCTGGAAAGTGAGCAACAAACAAGATGACACTGAAACTATTATAATATCGTTAAGCGATGACTCGAGTTTATGAAAATAAAGAGTAATTGAAAATTGTACTCCGTGTATTCTTTTCGACCTCATATATTAAATATCAAGTTATTTGATATACAAAGAAAAATAACCACGAGCTACTCCGTGTTTGCGGAATATAGAAAGTACTGGATACTTTTTTCTACAAATAAGTAGCAACGGCAACCATTTTCCGTATGTGTAATGAAACGGTCGAGCGGTACAATTTCTTTTCATTAAAAAAAGAGGAATTTTAAACAATTTGTTTATATAATACTCTCTTGATAAAACATCAAAAGAAACGTTTGTAGCTATTGAATAAAATAAATATAAAGCACTTAACTAACTAATTGCATATCGGGCGAGTTAAAAATGGAAGTAATTAGTAACGACGAGCCAAATTTTTTTTCAAGTCGCATTCCTCGATCTGACTTGGAAGTATGTTTCTCAGGGAAACGCCATCATTTTTTAGAAATTTAAAATAGGGGAGATGGGAGATTACTAAATAAATTTCTCTTTTCCTTACAGTTTTGGATATATTATTTCTTAATCTTTTTAATGTAATATTAAGATTTTTAGTTGAGTTGGCGGAAAAAGGCTACAAATTGCTCCAAAGTGCTCAAATTTGGTCTTTGTCGGAAGATCCAGTATTATTGCCGTTTTGTAACAGGCTGAGGTTGGTATATGTAATCCGGAAAGCAGCACTCAAGGCGATCTCTAGACATAAGCTGGCGTTAGTCGAATGGAATAACGTCAAGCTGAGTGGTTATTAAGTTACCAGGGTGTGGAGGGTAATCAAAAGCTGAGAAATACTTAAAAAGACAATTACTATAGCACAAAGCGACACTGGACTACATAGAAAACGCCCAGCTAGGGACTTGTAAAATCTGGTGCACATGAAAGAAAGCGCGGAAAAAAAGTTCTTCTGACCTGACCTCCCCTCGAAATGTGGGTCTAGATACGGCTCTGATTTTAACAGTTAGGCAGCATTCAAAACATAAACTGACATTAGTCGAATGGAATGACGTCAAACTGAAATGGCTATTAAGTCACCAGGGTGTGGAGGGTCGTAAAAGACAGTTACTATTTGGTCAAGCACAAAACGTCACTGAGCTGCAGAGGAAACACCAAGCTAGAGACTTGTCAAATCTGGTGCACATGAAAAAAAGCGCGGAGAAAATGTTTTTCTTACCTGACTCTCTCTCGAAATTTGGGTCTAGATACGGCTCTAGTTGTAATAGTTAGGCAGCACTCAAGACATAAACTGACCTGAGTCGAATGGAATAACGTCAAACTGACGTGGCTATCAAGTCACCAGGGTGTGGAGAGCAATAAGAAGCTGAAAAATAGATTTACGGATACTTAATCGTAGAAGACAGTTACTATTTGGCCAAGTACAAAACGACACCGAACCTCATAGAAAACACCCTGCTAGGGACTTGTAAAATCTGGTCCACATGAAAGAAAGCGGAAGAAAATGTTCTTCTGACCTGACCACCTCTCGAAATTTGGGTCTAGATACGACTCTGATTTTAACAGTGAGGCAGCACTCAAAACATAAACTAACATTAGTCGAATGGAATGACGTCAAGCTGACGTGGCTATTAAGTCACCAGGGTGTGGAGGGTCATAAAAGACTAGTTACTATTTGGTCAAGCACAAAACGTCACTAAGCTGCAGAGGAAACACCCAGCTAGTTGCTGGCCTGGGTGCTATCAGAAAGCACAAGAAAAAATACAATAAGCAATTCGGTTAGTGTTTTGTCAAACCAGCTCTGAAAAAAAGTTCTTCTACTCAACATCCTATGAAATTATCAAATATAAGCCTTTAATTAGTCCTATTTTTTGGAGGAATTTCTGGATATATGAAGGTTACAGTTTAGGCCAGTCTTCCTCATCTACCAAGGTGTTGTACCTTAAGATATATTCTTACAGGCTTATACAAAGAGGTCCAAGAGTAGATGTTAAAGCATTAATAATATTTCAATAAATACATGACAATTTTGGTACATTATAGATCTACAGCAACATCCAATATATGAAGAATTTCGATGATGCTGATGATAATAATTGAACGTTTTCGTTAAAATGTTTCCTTTTTCGTATTCCTTCGGTTTCCCCTACTTTCGTTTAGGTATTCCAGGCATTTCTATTATCGGCCCAGTTGTGAGTGTATTTCTCATTAGAAAATTGCCAACAGATCGAAGTATGCCATCTTCGGCTAGTTGTTAGTCAGTTGTTAATCCGATTTTGTTCTTTCTAATTAAGTACTTCCAATGTTTTTTTTATACCTTTTGTTGCAATTGAATTGATTATCTTTAAGTATGCATTAATTAGTAGCTAGATTATAAGAAGGAATGATTATTTAAATATGGTAGTGGAAATCGGATTATAATCGACTAACATTTTATACAATTTCTAAATAGAGAAACGTCAACGAAGTGTATATAGTCAAATGCAGTCTTATCATGCGGGTCATACGAATCAACAAAGACATACTCACCATTTTTGTTTTCCTTTATTGCGTTTAATTCTGTGGTTTAATCATAACTTTCAAATAAAATCCGTAAGTTGAATAAGACAAACTTATGCAATTTCAACGGGAGAAAAAAGGATATGTATTTAGTTTTCAGCGATTCTAAAAAGTCTTTCACCAGCGAAGTTTTTATTTAAATGTGAGTTTTGTGACTTTGACAATTCAATAATAAGAAGAAATTTTGCATCCTCAAGCAAGAAAAATGGTAGGTACTTAATCTGATACTTAGATTATTACGAGAATGAATGAAAAACACTTCTTAGATGCAAAGCTAATTGTGAAAAATGTGTATGATTGTTTTGTAAGTAGAGGATTCATTAAACAAGAAGCTTTAAAAGAAACCTGCTTATTTAAAAAGACACCGATATTATCTATAAAGGTTATTATTAACAGTGAAAAATTAGGTGGAAGAAGAAAACTCAGTGATTTTGGACAATCTAAAAAGGAAGGAGTATTTCGAACAAATGATAGAGCTGATTCCACCTGGCTCCGTCATTGTGTTAGATAACGCTCCGTATCACTCCAGAAGATTGGAGAAGATGCCTACAACTGCTTGGCGAAAAGCAAAAATTATCGAGTGGCTTGTGGAGAAACAAATACAATTTGAGGACAATATGGTTAAAAAGGAGTTGCTATCAATTGTAAACACCCATAAACATCGGTTTCAAAAATATGTTGTTGACGAAATGGCCAAAAAACAAAATATAATAGTGCTTCGACTCCCCCCCTACCATTGCGAATTAAATCCGATCGAACTGGTATGGGCTCATGTGAAAGGTTATGTGGCTAGAAAAAATACCACTTATAAAATGAGTGATGTTCAAAAACTCTTTGAAGAAGCGCTTCAAGAAGTCAACGCGGGGAAGTGGCAAAGATGTATAGAGCATGTAATAAAGGAGGAGGAAAAAATGTGGCAATTGGATAGTTTACTGGAGAAAACGGTCGAACCACTTATTATCAATTTAGGGGAAGAAGACAGTCCCTCAGATATTTCATTTTCTGATGATGATTAATTTAAAGCGAAGAAATGTAATGACTTACTATAAATTTTATAGAATTTCAAATAGAAACATTTTTCCAAATTTACTTGTTTATTGGTTGCTTTATTGTTATTAGTATTATATTTATTCAAATACAAGGGTAACAAATTATGCCACACATCCGAATGTTCACTAAATTATATAATTATTGTGTTTAATATAAACTTAAACCCACCCGAAAGCACGTGCATGAGTGCAAAACATCACAGGTAGAATCCTACCGCTTATTGTTCGAGCCTCGGGTTAAGCTTTGTATTCGACGCCCTTATCAGATCTATAGGAATGGAAAGTTTAATAAATGCAAAAGGGTCTATACTTTCAATGTATATACTATTTAAAACTTGGCAATTTAGGTGGACCACTTTGTATACGTGTTTGACGGATTTTAATGATTTATTACTATCAACCAATTTCAAATCGAGTATAGAAGAAGATGACACCAATATAAATATTAGCCGGGCCACCCTCCATAGAGTTGTTGGTAAAATGGGATTGATATATCGTAAAATTGATAAAAAACAAGTGGTAATGGAATCGCAAAAATTGCGCACTTGTTGATTCAATTTTCTTCAAGACATTAAGAAGTAGCGATTCGAAAACCGATCTATAATCAACCTGGAGGAAACACAATACAGTTTCCAAAGGATGGGTTGATTCCATTAAAAACTGTAAGACACCTTCAAACAAAGGAAAGCACATAGTAGTAGATAGAGCAATTACACATTAACGCTGTATTAGAAAACGGATTTGTTCCAAATTGCCTGCAAATAATATTCTATATATATTTGTGAATTTGATCCTTTTTAAAATAATTTCAAATAGTCCGCCACTGGCGATCTCTTCTACAGCAGCTATTGGCCATATGATTTATTGCAATTGGTCCATTAATTTTATGATTTTTGGCAAAAGTGAATAATGTTAGAAGACAGTTATAGACTGATGTTGCCAAGACGTTCGATGTGAACATTTAGAACATTGACATTCATAGTTACTTTCAGTGTTTTACATTTTATTGCGTTTTGCATTGCATTTTAGTCTTTGATTGTATTGTAGCGAATTCCGATAACCGCATGATTTTATTTTATTCTCAATTGTTGCAATAAACTTGAAAACGGTAACATGTTCAATTAGGGAATGAAGAGACCTTTTAAACGATATATCACAAGCCTATGCTTCAAATTTAAAAAATTGGGGGTTGTATGTCAAAGAATGGTCTTAAAGATCTCAGCTTTTTGTAAGGGAGAATGCAAATATTTAGGTACCGCATACGAATACATTTTCGAAGATGGTTCAATAATACGATTTTTATTTCATTCGAATTGAATCGTATACGTTAAAGTTACACTCTTATCGAATGCCTAGCAATCAGACGTTTTTGGTGATGACGCCCTTTAGAGTTTTCTATATGCGATAACTCTATGCACCATAAATGTTGCAGTGTAATTGGGGTAACGTCGTCCATTAAATCAGGTAAATCATTTTGCAAAAAATTAATGAAATCCTGTCCTGTTAAACGGACAAGTAACTCTACTGGTCTCAGTAGTTGATTTCCGATAACACCTGTCCAGATATGTATATTGTATATGCTAAACCTTTGCTGGTATTTTGTCTCTTTTACGGCATGTGGATTTTCATTTTAATGATTATGTAAATTGAAAATTCCATTTCGAGCAAACGTAGCTTCATGGCAAAATAAAAATTTTGATAAAAACTTTGGGTTTTGGTTCTTTTTGTCCAGTAACCAGTTTGCAAATTCTACTCGATCAGGAAAACACCATCTAGCATAGCATGAACTTATTAAAAGTTCAACAGATGGAGGTTTTCTTCATGAATAATATTCTATATGGAGGATTTATAAATTGCAGGATACATAGCCACCTTCTAGTTCTAATACTAAAGACCGGATTGTGCTTTATTTCTTCCAAAATATCATTTTCGTACAGAAATATTCTGGATACTCTATATATAGTACATTCAATAGCTTTTTTGGTGTGCGTCATCGTTTGTGACGTATATCCGGGTTTTCGGTATGTCGTTTGATATTTTTACTTAACCTTAAATTTGCTAAATAAAATCATTAGGATCGAAAAGGCTATGAAATTACTAATTACCAGCATTTTTTTCTAACTGAAAATACTTGAGAACTTTCAAAATGCTGATGTTATACCGTCTATCTAGGCATATTTTTGTATTATTTAAATAAATATAACAATAAAATTAATATTTACTTTTAATAAATAATAATTGACCGTAAACAACAAAATACAGACCTGACGAGAACTGTCAGTGTGACATTAGAAAAAGACGTAAGACACATTGCCGCTACGAAAGGTACGTCTGCATCCTATTTTGAATGTAATTTCTCCCGATTGATGATAACTAAACATCAACTAATCAAATTTTTCAAGTCAAAGATTAAAGTTAAAGTTTGTAATATGTACATTTATACGGTTCATTATGGTGATATTTTGATTAGGATTAATCACAGACCTGCCTTTTTTTCCATTTCTTCCAACGTAATGTGTGAAGGATATTAACAATCGATGACGCACACCATGAAGGGTATTATATGAACTTTACCTACAAATACTACACTAACGATCTAGCTATAGAATCTTTCTTTAACAAGGCTATGGCAGATTTGATATTTCGACTTATCTAAGAATGCAGAGAATTGTAACATTTTTATCAATTATGATTGGCATCGAAAAAATGATAAACGTAAATATTTATTAAAAATTTTCATTGTAATGTAAAAAAAACCAGTTTAACAGTCGATCGAGTTAATTGGCCTCATTCTCAGGAATCAAAAAAAAAGTGAATAAGCGGATAAAGAAGATTCGAACATAACAAGAGTGGTGAATATTGAGAAAACACCGGTGGTTTTTTTTTTCGTTTATCTGAGTGTTCATGAAAATAATTATGAGTGCGAGCTTGGAATTTGACTCAATTTTTATTCAATAAAACTATCGCAACTTTCTTCCATCTGGTCAAACTATTATCATCCAATATATTAAAAAGGATATACCTCTCAGGTTCACAATAATTATCGTCCAATTTGTATTTTAACTTATTTTAAGTAAAATCATTGAGGTACTGTTAAGACAAGATTTGTTCTGTAATTCGCAATATGGTTTTGATAAAAATGATCGACTATTATACTCAAGCTGCCCTAAATATTGTTAGTGAGGAAGTTGAGACCTTTGAGAGCGGAAAACATATTGCTATACACTATGTGATAATTATAAGGCAATTTGGTGTTCCTCAAGGGTTAGTTCTTGGACCTTTGCAAGTTATTATTTATGTAAATGACTTACCCAAATTCAAATTTTAAAAAAATCTGTTTTATTTGCTGATGGTACCACATTCATTTATTCCGATAAGATCTATATAAAAATTGATATGGGTTATCCTAGAAACAAATTCTTTGAATCTCTAGCATTAAGCGTTATTTTTATCTTTGTCTCTGCTTAGGGTTCTCGTTATTTAGATGCACTAGAAAGAGTGCAAATACATTTCCTAAATCAAATCCTCTTAGTTAATACCTCTGACTGTGTTATTTACATAGAAACAGGTAGATTTATAGTTTGTCTCAAAGTATATCGTATTCGCATTTGCCGGCAATCATGAGGTTTGTTCGTAGAAAGAATTACCAATCGATTGGAAATTTGTTAAACTCTGACATTCCGTTTGTGTGTGTGTCTTTCTTTGGCTTTCCTAATAAGAAGCCAGATATTTTTTTAAATGTCCGGTATTACAACATACAAATGATTTTACTTACATTTTATTTTAGAAGGAACTGACTGGTTAGCTATTTCCGTGTTTTTTTCACAGAAGAATAGTAAAAATATGTGACTTTCTACAGCATCACAATACGCATGCTCAAACTGAAAATTTGATCCCGGTCAGCAAATTATTCTGATAGTTGGCAACTGATCCGAAGCCACAAATTTCTTTCTACGAACAGAGGATTTTTAAATCATCAACTGTCAAATTGTTTCTATGAACGGTTTTTTTTATGCGCATGCCTCTGACGGTTTCTGATAGTTTCTGACTGTTCTACGAACAAACCTATAACATTAGTGGGCCAATTGTAATAACTCAAAGTATAATTGGGCATCTCAAATCAAACAATTTTTAGTTGACATTGATTCATAGCAGTTATTGAATAATTAGCCTTATCGTCATCTAACAACACGAAAAAACATAAATTTATATAAATATATATATTTACATAAATAATAATTTCATATTCTTTTAACGCCATCTATTGGTCTTAAAATGCGATCGCCGTCTTCGACACTCAATCAACGAATATTCTTCCTTCGGTGATATACCTATCCATTTCAAAAATGCCAAGTTGTTAGAAGGCATTACTCTTGATTTTTGTGCTGGAGACAAAGAAATATTAAACTGGTACAAAGAGAAAATACTTTGCCAGTACCACCCACACAAAAATATCTTTCATCCTACGTTCCACATTACCTTATCGATAACGATGGAACTACTTAACACAGGAGATGTGCTGTTTGATATAGAGATGGACGATATACATAATATGTACCATAAATTGTTATTCTTATTTTTTTTGAGAATTGGTAACACTGCTATTGTGAAGTTAAATCTGACGTTTGGCATTTTCAGTGTAGACATTTTAACGTGTAGGGAAATTGTCGATAATTATAATTATTGACTTATATTTTTAATCAATAAAATCCGTTAGAGCACCGTAGAACAGTGAACACAATGAAAATGACGAGCTTCCACATTCAAACAACCAACTTTTTGACTGACCAAAATCTTGCAGCGTATCTGTATATGAAATTAAGGGTGAAATTCATAGTCGACACTTGAGGGTCACTCATACTTCACTCATCCTTATTGTATGCGGAGACACTAGACAGACGACAAGTGAGGTTGAGTTGTGAGTGTAACTTGAGTAAAATATAAGTACAGATTCCAGCTCCCTTGAGTGAAGATTTCTAACCCATAAACCACGTTTTATTTTATTGATTTTGTAAACTATATACCTAGATGATGATAATGCTCCCGTTTATCGTATTCGAATATGAATGCAATGCAACAGATGTCAGATGAACGTTGAAGGAGGTTCATAAATCACAATTGTTAACCAAACGCAACCAAAAGTTCCTAATAATAACATTGATGCCAAACTTTCTTTACTCAAATTGAAGTATTACTTGAGTAATGACTGTGAATATGAAAAGTTGCCTTGACCTAAGCTCAAACTAGGTTGAGTTTGAGTATGAGTGACCCTCAAGTGTCGATTATGAATTTCACCCTAAATTTAATAAACTCTAATAACTACTAAACAACGAGAGACTGCATCTTAATCTCAGTCTCAAAAAGAGCAAATCTCCACGAGAAGATGAGGTAGCTTCAGCACACATGCTGAGCAACTGCTACTGTGCCAATATACGGAGGACCTGAAGTTTGGCCTACGGGGTATGGTGAATCAACAGGTCTATAAATACCAGGCGCTCAAGTATAACATGAGGGCACATACAATATTGATGTTGATCTCAAAGGAGCAGATAGCTGTTGGTACCTAGATGGCTCAAAAATTCATTCATTCATTCATACGTTTGGGTTCTGCTCAACAGCCCAGGCAGTTGAACTGAATCTTTGTACCATTACCCATGTTATCTACCTACTTCCATTCCAGAATCTTCGTGTCTTCTATATAGACCACCAGTTTATCTGGAGGGATCTTCAGTAGTTGTGATGGTTGTGTTATTTCCACTCCAAAGTGCATCCGTATGAATCCGTGTAAGTTCTCACAGAAGCTGAGTATGTGAGTAGGTGTTTCATCGTAGATCGTTTCATCGTGTATTTTCTGCACATAGGATCAGTAACTTCACCCATCCTGAGCAAATGCTTCCTCAGGTTACAGTGTCCAGTCACCAGGTCGGTAACTGCCTTCAAATTTCTCTTATCCAGTTTCAGCAGCCTGGACGAGAGTTCCTTGTCTAATTTATTCAGTAAACTCTTAGTATTGAGGTGTCCTTGTGTCAGCCTCCATTTGAGTTGGTGTTCCTTAACTTACCAGTTCCCGGTACTGAGTTAATTTGGATACCGTGACTTGAGGAGGCTGCAGGTCATGAATTCGCGATTCAATTAGATATAAAGGAAACTTCATATGTCCGGAGCTGGCTAGGTAAAGAACAGTAATTCAAATGGTGGTTGACAGCTGATAACCACCTTCATGCTGAGTTTATTGAATAAGGTAGAAAAGGCTATTAAAACTGTGTAGGAGACATTTTTAAAGACAGTTATCGAAATGGTCACTGGACACTGTAGCCTGAGGAAGCATCTACACAAAATAGGAGAAGTCAATGAATCTGTTTGCAAAAATGCGAACCAATGGATGGAACACCTTTTCTCATACTCGCTTCAGTGAGAACTCCGACCCTTGGAAAGGAAATAGAGCTACTCAAAATCCCCCAGTCAAATTTGTGGCCTGTATAGAAGACACCAAGCTTTTGAAATGGAAGTAAATAGCATGGAAAATGGTACAAAGACTTAGTTCGAGTGTCTGGGCTGTTTAGCACAACTTAAACGTATGAATGGATGAAATCAAAGGGCTTTTTTAGAAGCTGAATGTTGCTTTATGAAATATGAATAAATTTGAGCCACAATGGTCTTGCGTGTCGCACCAGAAGGCCTACTAGAACCACTCATCAGAAACCTAAAACTAACATAAATTTCAAGCTAACTGGCAATTAACAATGTTTTCCTTTATACTTCTAAAAAGATTTTCAAAAACCTTGAAAATATTTTTTGCATACCAGTTTAAATATGTTCGTCCACCTCTATTAGTTATGTACGCGGTTAGTTCATTTATCTTTATTACGGAACGTGAATTATTATTAGACTCGGGAACGTTCTCCGACCACGGCAGTTCTTCGTTAGTACTTTGGTCTGTTAACGGTTCTACTACACTAGTATGTACCATGGAAAATAAAATACCAACTAGTGGCACGCCCATTTCTAAACCGACTCAGTACCGGTTGAAAATAAAAGTCACTGTTACTAATACTACTAGTAGGTACTACTACCGGTGTTTCGAACAATGGGTGGTATGATTAAAAACGAAGTACATGCTAATACTACAAATTTAGGGATCTACTTCAAAGTATCTGCTCCATCATGAAGCATGGTCAGTTCCGGTAGAATCTGCTTAACGTTGAAGTATTTACTACACTGCTTGTAGTATATATCTACTTTTAGCCCGTAGTATATTCTTCGACATGTGCAGCATCTTCCACTCCTTCTGATCGGGGAGCAGGTCACGACAAGTTCATTAGATTTTCTGTTCCATCGTTGTTGTTACACAAAATTGTCGAGACTGCCCTCGAAACTACCCGAAATATTATTTGCTATTTTTCTTGGTTGTCAATTAAATTATTGAAAGTAATAAAATGTGCTCGTGATTGTGTAAAATGTCTTCAAATGAAGAAATGCCCCAGCAAGAAGAGTCCCAAAATGAAGATATACAATTAGCATTTGTTATAATGCTAGAAGATTTCAAGATACTGCTGGATAAAAAATTGACACCTGCTATCAAGTCTGCAAACGATACAGCACTTAGAGTTAACCAATATTTATGCACTGTGTATTTTTCTTCTGCGTATTCCATCCATTTTCAAACAAAACTAACCGTAGAATTCTCAAGAAGCTGCTATTATACCAACTTCGCTAACGTTTAGCAATTACTACAATTTCTTCTTGAAATCGAAGTATCTGCTGTAAGAAGTCGCTACTTCAAATTGCAGTAAATACTTCAGTCATTTTCACGAGAGTGCTACTTAGTATAGCAACTTCCGGAAAAATTAAAAGTATCTACTTTGAAATGTAGTTTCTTCTTAGTTTTGAAGTACCTACATTATAGAAAAGGCTCATACTTCTAGTATTAGCATGTTCTTCGTTTTTATTCATACCACTCAATGCAACGAAAAATTGATAGTACCAGTTCCAAGTGGGTACTAGTAAGGAACTTCTTCAAAACATGGAGCTAGTATTAAGAGGAGTCGCTACGCCTGTCATAAAAGTGGTATCGGTTTCGCCATTTTACTACCACTTCTCTGTCAACTTGACATTAGTATTGTTTTGTGGATTTGAATTAGGTATTTTTGGATTTTCTTTTTGTTAATGTCGTTTTTTTCTATTTTAATAATTGAACAATAATGGTTTCTTGTGCTTCACGAAGTTGTACAAGTAGAGACAGTGTAAATACGAGAAAATCATCAGGAACAACATATCATAGGTTAGTAAACAATCGAAACAGGACTGTACTGGAATATATTTTTTTGTGCTTCAATAAGTTTTATTTAACTTCATATTATATTTAATGTTTGTAGATTTCTTAGAACTCCATCAATAAGAGATATGTGGTTGAGATTTGTGATAAAGGTTCTTGGCAGCCAACAAAATACAGTGTTTCTATATTATCAATTTCATCTTGTCAAAAGGACGATAATATGCACTTTAACGAAGAAAACCACCTCTAATCAAAAATTCAAAAAGCCGCTACGCTATACCTATGTTAAAAGGAATTTCACTAGTGAATATATTTTTATTAATTGAAAATTTAAATAGTTCGGCTCTGCCGTCGACGCCATATTGCTAACATAACAATGTCACTCATGTGATACCACTTTCCTATTATAAAATAGTCGACTGTGTCATCTCCTCTTAATAGTAGCTCCATGCTTCAAAATAATGTTTAGTGGGAATAGGACAGTTCTTGTCTGTCAATTATGACAGTTTTCGAGAAAATAGCTCCGAACTGTCAAATTAAATTAGTTTATTTAGAAATGTTAGAAGAATTTTTGAAAGTAAAAACGAATTCGGCAACCAAAAAAAAATTAAAATGCAGAATTTTAATTTTAAACTCGGTTGACCTCTAAGAGTGTTGGTCCTTGCGTTGGTAGGTAACAGGTAGATGGACACAGACGAGTAGTACCAGTGATGGTACGTGATGGACGCCGGCCATCAGAAACGACTCTTTTTTTTCTCTTCTTCTTTCCTTTCGATCTTAAAAATCGAGCGCCACCGCACACAGATCACGCATGCAACCTACACATCATTAGCGAGTACAGGAATTTCGGTTCTCTCTGTATTATATGCAGGGCTTGCTCGGACCATCCTTTTTTTTGGTTTCTCGTAAATACTCGTTTCCTAACGATTACAACCGTGTCATTAAAATTTGCATTATTAAATGGTGCTTAGTGGGGAAGATAAAAATAAAGATGATTATATAATTCATAATAAAAGTAGCCAAAAATTACGAATTGATCATTTTTACGCCGTATAGTTAACCGATTATACGCTTGACGTGTTTTAATCACTTCGTTGGGTCCAACTATGTGTGTAACCAGTTCTTAACATCGTAATGCATCGCTTCGGAATAGCTTCAAGTTTAGAAATAAGCGAAGCAATTGGATCTTTAACACCTCTGAAAACTTTGAAATTCGTTTGGAAGCAGTTTTCGGCATTCTGTGAACGAACGAAAACTTGGCAGGTATTCTGAGCTTTAATATGAAGCGATCTAATGGCTTCATTTATACGGAGGTAGTTGTGAAATCGCTAACCTTTTGCAGCAAAAGTATTTTCAAGATTTTAATCAGAAAATAGACCCGTACTTAAAAAAAAGGAGCTACAAGCGCTTCCAGAGAAACGAAAATCCAATTCTGCAAATATGACAACTGAAGTGATCAGCAATATTGTGGAAAACTGTGATGAAAGCTCACCGAACAGCGCCCAAGGCCAACAAAACAGCAAAAAAGGTATTAACCAACTGGATGGACACGTCTAGGCGCGCCAAGTATTGGGATTGAAGGTAAAAATATTCAATCAATTCAATATCTTCTCCGCTGTAATCAATTTGACAAGATCAAATCAGTGACGTCCGCATAGCTGTTTGTTTGATGTTTCAATCCAAAGTGTTCTGTCACTTTCAACCAAATGAATATAAGAAATTATAATGTGTTTGTTGGTCGCAAATGGGTGATAAAAATTGGTTAATTAAATATCAAATTCAAACTAACGGTAGTCTGAGTTGACGTTGCAAAAAATGTATATTGGCATTAATTCGTGATGTTGCCAAGTTTGGAAATGGTTTATTAGGGACATAAAGCAGTTCTTCAAATAGATCACTTATCCTTATCCGTAAACGTAACGTAACGGAGATACGGGATTAATCAAAAAGAAGTATCAACGAGGTAAAAGAAAAAGGAGGGAAGGTAAGCGTGGTAGTGATTTAACCAACTTTTGACGGAAGTCGTCATATTCAGAAGCCACTTTGGTCGATGATTCTTGATACTGTTATATTCTCTCCTCTTTCTTTTACCTCGTTGAGAAGTATAAAGCAAATGCGTTCGTAACGTAACCATACATTGTGTTTAAATTTTTAACCTAAAAAATAGTGAGACACTATCATCTTGATCATAGAAAATAAGGTTATGATTTTTGAGCACACAACATCACTTTTGTCGTTTGGTCGTTGAAAGACCAAAGAAAGAACTCAATAAAGCAATACGTACGTTAGGTACGTGTGACGGATTGATACGTTTCACGAACGTAACGAAACTCACGTATCACTTCTGCACATGCGCATTGCGATATGGATACTGATAAGTGGTGTTTTTTAGAATACCTAATATTGGTTGAAAAACGCACAATACGTAAACACGACTGGAATTTTGTCCACTTCACAGCGAATCAACTTTTCCCAAATACAATTCGAAAGAAAAAACATAAATAAATAAAATATTAACATAAGTATGTTGTAAATATTTGGTATAAGCGGTGTAGGTACATTTACTAAAAAAATTTAACCAGTTTTACTGGTATAATGGAGAAAACAATGAAATGTTCCTGTACATTAAAAAAATGTCAAATATTCAATTATCCAAAATATTACCTGGCATACAGACGCATCTGAACGTCCCGGGATCATCCAAACAGGAACCGTCATTGTGACAGGGATGAGATTCGCATTCGTTGACATTTATTTCACATCGTGGACCAGTAAAACCTTGCGTACAGTTACAAGCGAAGCTTCCGGGCGTATTTACGCAGATTCCATCGTGCTCACACGGAGAACCTGAAACAAAAACAAAAATTTAGCACGTACTAGGAACATTTTTTTCTAAAAGTGCCGGAAAATTAAAAACATTTATTATCTAGATAGAATCGATTGTATGTACTTCTACTTTTACTTATATCTTGAGGAAAGTCTCAGATACTAGTAGTTCCGATAATCCTATTTCCTGGAGCAATTTTAGAATATCCGCAGCCTTCAGTTCACGTAGAGGTTTTCTAGGTGTTGTGCCCTAGTATCTTGTATCGCTATGCATTCTGCAAGTTTGTGAATGTAGGTTTTTTCACCATTCCAAAAAATATACCTTCTTCTTGCTTCACTAGCTTGAGCTTTTGAGGTGTCTTGTCTGTCGGGTCCACAAATGTATATATTTCCTTTTTTTTGTTTGGAAAAGTCATTAAATTTGTATATTTTGGACCTTTATCAAATCGTTTTGAAAAATTACATTATTATCTCCAAGATATCCGAAATGAACCAGACAATTTACTAAATTAGACAATAATTTGTTATTAAATTAATTATACAAATAGAAAACGTTTTGTATCCTGCTGCGGGTTGTATCATATCCATTTCTATCTCTATAATCGTTTTTATATATCTGTTACCAAGACTCATTACTAAACTCGTATACGTATACAATTAACGCAGTGGCGTACGAGTGCCTTATTTAAATGGCTAAACATACACAATTCATTCGTCGAAAGCTTCATAACATGAACAATTTCATCCAAAAATACTATTTTCGTTTTAGGTAATGTCTCAATAAGAATGACTATGGGCCATAAGTCATAAAAAACCTATTTTAAGTACAGCAGGCAGACATCGTTTTTTTTATTAAAGTGCGAGAATTTTGGAACCGTTGGCGATACTCGACATTCAGCACAGTTTACTCAAGCAACTACACCAACACTAACATTTAAGTAAAGTACACGTTAGAAAGCGCTGTGGTGCCTTTTGGCCGAAATATTAAGTTATTAATTATTTAAATTATTATTATAAAATATTTAATATTAAAAGACATAAATTCCCTTGAAGCTAATTCCAATGAATCATGCATCGTTTTATAAATAAGAAATACAATATAAAGGTTGCACGTACGAAGTCAAGTTCAAAGCGTGAAATAAACATAAACAGTATTATTTATATTTACCAATGGTGAACTTGACTCGTCGTATAAATATGTTAACGATAGGGTTTTAGGATTCATTCTATTAATTCCATTCTAATTCCATTTTAAGTATTCTAATCATTTTAATCATTACAATTACTATTAATAATAGTGTTAGTAATAAGTAGTTTAATGTATACTAGTAAAGTAAGGTAATAAACAGAACATGTCCCAGTGATACAGGTAGTTGTTTTATTCCTGTAAGATGACACACCGAGTGACCAGCAACACCACCTATTCAGAGGCCCTTACACACCTATAATTTACCAAGTATCCATAGTAGGATACATACATTACAGCGCAATCATTTAATAAGTTTGTAACAATACCCTGACCAGAATCATCAGAATTAACAATCGATTTACTTCCAAGGACGAACTGACATGCGCATATCGTCAAAAATGTTGACGTGTTGATTAAAAAACTATCCCTAATTCGACTTTGAGCACTATTGGGATCAAATTAAGATTGTAGCGCTACCGGCGGGACAGATAAGTACTTTCTACCACATTTGATTCATAACCTTACTTTTTCTTCCATATTGGTTTCATTGTTTATTTCGTGTTTAGACTATTTGAAGCGTATTTAAAACGTTGTTAAAACTGTGATTTGGATGACTTTCGTCTTTTATTAATGTTCATTTTAATATAATAAATGTTTCTGTAAGGATTCGTGTTAAGGTCTTAATAGTTACAGTGTTAGAACAAATCTAGTGATAACATACTTTAATGGTCTTGACTTGTTATAAACAAACAAAGTGGAGAAGTTAACATTGCAGACGGATACATTAAAAGTATGCAAATGTTATGTTCTTGCAAAGCAGGAGCTGGTGGCCGATGTAAGAAAATTTCAGCTTATTCTTTTAACCAGTGTTGGGAAAATTATTTGGATCTCTTAAAACCACTTATTGATTAAACTTGTTATGAACTTGGTAAAATAAAATAATAAAACATAACATAACGTAAACTTAAAGTTCATTTTATTCTTTCTCTTCACAGAACTACACAATTGACTAATGACAGTAGTGACATTTGACATTGACACTAAAATAGGTATCATAGATTATAGGTACAAAGGGTATACACTCGATGAGGGATCATAAAGTTAGTTGAGTTACAACACCAGGTAGGTCTTTGTGCATGTACTATACAATTTTCATTTTTATCGGGAAATCTATATTTCTTTTCAGTGTCATTATCAGAGCGAAGGGGTCGCTGCACTAAATTGTAACGAACAACAAGTGAATTATAACAATAACAAATGGTACAGTAGAAAAAATTGACCTTTACCCTGACGTCATACCTACTAACCTCGCGAAATCAATCAATGAGTCAAAACTGGCTACAATTACTTTGTCGTGTGCGTAAATACGTTGACTGCTTGTTTATCTTGTTCAGCCACCGTCTAAGAAGTGAGGTTAAGTTGGAAATATTCATTAAATGCGAAACAGAAAATTATGTACTTATCGTGGAAAAAAAATAATAAATTAGAGGTCTTGAAAAAAACCGATTTTATAGAATTTATCTGAATGCAAATGATGGAACAATTTGAACAAAACTCGATGTATCAAAATAATGACAGTTGTCATAAGAGGTCAAATTAAATTCTTATGAATACAACCGATTAATTGTTTTTGGTGCTATCTCTTTTCAACATTTGAAAGTAATAATTAGAGTTACAGAAGAACGTATGTCATTGCTTGAAAGACAAGTGTACGTATATTGTATGATGTGTTTTTACTGTCAGTAGAAAAGGATGAGGTATATAAAGTTTGTGTTTACTACTGTTCATTGTTAGTGACGTCAGGGTAAAGGTCAATTTTTTCAACTGTAAAAGAAGATCAAATAAAAACGATTAACAGATTGTCCCATTTGAAAGTCCGGAACTACACCCATTTTCTAGTGGAAGCGGCAACGTAGCTTTTTCGAAAATACTTCCAAGGCTCATAGTAAGTAACCTGTATATTACAGTCTTTTTTAAACTCTATAAAGTTTCTAAGTAGGAAAATTATTTAATTTATCGTATTTAGACCCTCGTCTGGCGTAGATACGCCAATTTCAACCATAGTTGATCCCAGTTAATTCTGCTCAGTTATTACGAATGGAAATGATCCATATTAATTATATCAGACGGTTGTTGCAAGTTTTAACGTTGATATAAATTTTCGCGTATCGGCAAATGTTCCGGATAAATCATCACATCGATGCATCCTCTCTCTATTAGTACATTTTACAAAACTGGTTCCTCACTACTCATCTTTCATGCTTCCTCCTTCCTCTTCTACTTCTCGTATTCGATTTGCGACTAATTGCATCGGCAGTCACTCATCGGACTTGATCTGACTTGACTTCGAGTTGCAAGTAACATCGTAAAATTTCTATCGAGAATCCATAAAAGAAATCACCGACGCGGTGAATAAAATCATTAATTTATCGATAGTAAATTTCATGTTGGATTTATACAAAAGAAAGGAAAATATTTGTAATTTGATTAATAGAAATAGAAATTTTAATATGGAAAATATATACTTAATATTCTGAAAAGTAATATTTTCACAGCATGAGTGTTGAGGGAATTATCAAATAAAAAACACGGCACTGCAAGGCCAAAAACCAATAGTAGAAGAAATGATGATTCAATTTGCCAAAGTAACAAAGAGTTCAGTCCTAAGACTTGCGTGGAACCCCCATCTTCAGAAGAACACACCATTGCCCTCGGCATATGCAGAAGAATGTGTTGAAAAAGCACGTCTCAACCAAAAACTGACCAGAAGGATATACACAAGAGTTGTTGGACCAATGGGATATATTATGGTGGTCCTATTGGATCTACCTCCACCACATTGTTATACAAGACAAAGCCAGGTCTGTAACGCACAGACTACTTCAACAAGTCAACAACGCATCAGTCAGGCGTACAGTGCTGACTATGGAAAGCTTAAGGACTTAATGGTACAACTCGTTGGCACCAGATATAGCTTCAATAATAAGTTGCAGTTAAGAAGTTAACCCAAACAGACTGAGCAACCTGACATACGAACAACTCTACGTAGAGAGATCGTATTTGTAGGGCCTAAGCAAAAAAATGGCTATTCCCATAAGCCTAATTAAGAAAGTTCCCAAGAGGAAACAATGATGACTCACCACTGCGTTGAAGAAATTAAAAGGCAGGAAATGACATAATGTTCAGTTATCATCTTCACAGTCAGGCAGGCTACGCTAAAAGAACTAGATTCCATAGAGCTAAGCTAGTATAAGATTGCGTACATGCAAGGTCATTTATTGAGCCAAAACCCTTCTGCGTTCTCAAATAGACATTAAACATGACCACAAGAAGGTGAGTAGCCAAAATTTACGACCAAGATACGAAAACTGTCAGACAGGCACGCAAACTAATGGGGTTAACGGACGAAACCTTGTGCAAATTTTGTCACCTAGAAGAGGATACTGCAGAGCACATCCTATGCAGTGGGACTGCCTAGGGAATAAGAAGTTCCTTGCACTAGGCGAGAAACGAAAATTTCAGACTCTAGGCTGACTGGATATATAAAAGGAGCTGGAGCGGAGAATGTAATCTTACAATATTAATTTACGTTGAAAATAAAATGAAACAGTATAAAAATAATAAAATTGTCAGAAAATGTTAAAAGAGAGTACATAAAGGTGATGAAGAGAACAAAAATTACGTAAGTCCAGTAATAACAGCATTATAATAACAATATTAGTGGTTTTGTAGGATATATCTTTGCAGAAATAGAAATTCTATTCCAACTCTTGTACCACAACCAATCAAAAATGTTCACAATGTAAGGACATGTTTTTAATTTGCCGCGTCAGATAGATGATGGCTGAACGCACCTTTATGACAGTTACTTGTCACTTGTTTGAGTTGTCATCCGTCATTGATGTCATTATGTTCACGCTAAGATGGCGATAAGATGTAACCGTTTATGAACTATTATGAACTATTAAATAATTCTGTGTAGACTGTGTAGAATCAGTTTTATTGCTCTGCGGCCACCTTATTACAACAAATGTTTTTCTTTATTCATTTAAACGTCAAAAATCGCACTGTCTATGTTCCTTGTTAAGTGAAATTTATTAACAATAACATGCACGTATTGAGATCTCATAACATACACGTGCATTTAGATAAGAACACTTAAAAATCACTAGTAAATTTTTTTGGGGTTACTCTTGTTACGTAATAAATACTATTAAGTTTGCGTGTCAAGTCGACCTGGGTCGAATGTTTAGGACATCCTGCATAATGTATTCGAGTCCGTTTTTAATACTATTCAGTCAGTCATCGTCGTAAGATTCTCATGATTGTTCCTTCTATCATTCGAAATGGTTTTTACTTATATTCCGCCCACTCATTGTCCCTACATCGGTCTGTACCTATTAGAGTTATGCACGCTTTTCACAATGGGTATCATTTTTTATTATTTTTTTTCAACCCGTACCTTTAACCTCGAAAAATAAGTACAAACTATCTGGAAGCGATAATGTTGTAAATAATTAATTGTTAAAATTTTTAAATTTCGGTTTCTAGGGTTAGCCACATCCTGTTTCACCTAAACAAGATTTATTAATTTGGTGATTTGAATGACGATAAAAGTGTCAAAACAACTGCAGGAAGTTTACATGTTCCCTGTTTACTGGGTTGTCTTTTATATTTTGCATGTGGAACTAGAAAGAAAACAAAGTATTCTACACGAAAAGAAATGTATTTTTCATCCTTTGCAACCAATTATGGAAGCAGTTATTCCACTCGCTCATTGTTTTACGTAAAATAAAATTTTTGAAGGTGTTGGTTGACTGCATCTTCTGGGGACTGGATCTTTGATCAAGCACTTCATTTCTAATTTTTAGAAAAGAAAAAAGTCGTTAAAACTTAGGACGGGACTGGAGGATGGTCAAACAGTTTGATATTTCCTAGTTAAGAAATAAATTGGTTTTTCGAGCTGTCTATGTCCATTTTTCGATTGACTCATATGCAACTTTAAAAGTTCGGTTAGGTACAGCCTTTAGCGAAGCAGTCTGAAACTTTGACGTTAACTTAACTAAACATGACAGTTAATTTTGACATTTGATATTTGTTGGCAGGCGTCAAATATGTTTTTATATGCAACACTTTAAATTGAACCCTCGTAGCTAGAAAGATTAAAATTTTTCAATTGTAGAATTGCCCGAAAGCTGAAGAGAGTCAAACCGTATTATTTTCAAAATTTGATTTCTTAAAAATACATTGTCGTCAAAAATTTGACACATTTTCAAAAGTAGTTCTCTCTTGAACTACTACTTTTGTAGTTCAATTCTTTTGTAGCACTACACTGTGGTTGAAATTTTGATGTAGACTTCAATTTCAATATATGATGAAAGATGTTTTTTAACCATACAATGAAACACCCTCAGCAACTCTAATAGAATGTATCAACTAGTGCCAAATTGTAGCACCATTTTTTATGAAAATTTTGGTTTCTTGTTCCGTTATTAAAGAAGTTGCGCTTCAAACATGCAAAAATTCTCAATCAATGGTTTAGCCAGCTTGCAGTCTTGATTTCAATCCTATTGAGCATCTCTGCAGAGACGGATTTTTGCCTACAAGACCTTTACCAACCTTATTAATTCGATGCTATTTCCCTATTTCGATTTAATGGGATAATTTGGGTAAGACGGTCAGTATTTTTTCTGACGTGTATATCCATTCAATGTGACTGTTATTTTCCATAAAATCGTTTTAACGACTGAAGATAAGTTTCCAGTAAATGATTATATTACTTTAACCATGAAATAAAAACAGGAAACTTAAACAGAATTCCGAATGCAACAAAATAATGAATGTTGGTGAGCGACCAAGAAGAAGAAGAAGGACTAAAAAAGAAACTTAATATAATAAGAATAAAGCTCGAGCAACAATGCCGTGTCTAATCGGCATAGGTCGGTGATCTGTAGTACATCGATTATCTTCACTATTCACATCTTTTTTTTTATCTATCAGGAGCGTTTTAAAGGAAATTTATGTAGGATATTTTCAATTTTTGTTTATAGTTCAGTAAACGAAGCATTTTGGCTCGCAATTTTTTCGACCATCATGAAATTTGTACAGAAGGTAGGGAATAGCCCTAGGATTATATTCTATATCATGCTGATGTACGTTAAAACCTTAGGAGGTCGTGGCCACCCCATATCGTGGTGTTAGGTTAGGTTAGATTAGGACCCTGGTGGTTGTGGCCACCCCATATCGTGAGGTAAAAATTTTTTTTTGCGAAAAATATGCATTTTATGAAAAATTCTGCAGAAACCAAAATTTTAGCTTTTAAAAAAACAAACAGAATTTTTTAAAATAATTTTTCTACGACCAATAGTTAACTTTTTTTTCGTCAAATGCATAATTTGAAAGATTCAAAGTCAAATAACGGGAAAACTTATAGAATATTTTTTAAATTATATAATTAGACCTTTCAAAAAAAGTCTGTAGCGAACAATTTGAGCGACATGATCAAATTAAGGTTGGTACCTACTTTTCCTACGAAAGTCTGTAGCGAACAATTTGAGCGACATGATCAAATTAAGGTTGGTACCTACTTTTCCTACGAAAAAAATCAGTAAAAACAACCCCCTAACTAAAATTGATATTCATCCTTTTTTTCGAAATAACTCCGAAAATACTGGAGATACGGAAAAAAGTAGAGGATTCATAATTGTAGCTTTTTTAATGACTAAAGTTTTTCTGGACAGTAAATATTTGGCGAGATATAGCCCTTTAAACTCTTGAAAACCCCTACAAAATCGTTTTGGAAAAATTGAAGGAACTATGTTTAGAAACAATCAAATTTTGTATCTGTATTTTTAAATTTAGTATTCAAGTAAATATATGTGAATGTGGTGTATTTTTGTATGTAGTTCTACTTTTTATTTCGATTTATATCTATTAAATTACTTTATAAAAATTGCAATGTTATTAAGGGTTCAAAAGTTGCAAAATGAACTTAACACATATTTTAAAAAATAAAATTCTTGAGTTAAATCACTATACAAATTAATGTGTTATGGGCCAAAAAATTATTTTTACATTAAGTTCTAAAAAGACTTGATTTTTAAGGGATGAAATATTATATCCTAAAGCATAAAACAATAATTATTGGTAATCAATCCAATATTCGAACCAGCTTTAAATCTAACAATACTTTGAGATCTATCTTGACAAAAACGAAACCAAAAAATGAAGAACAATCTTCAAAAAATTGCATATATCAGATATCTTGTGAATGCGACAAATTCTATTTAGGTGAAACATCTAGACCATTGAAAGTCCGAATAAATGAACATAAAAAATATATCAAAGATAGGGAGTTCTTTAAGTCAGGTATTTGTAAACATGCTTGGGAAAAGGGGCATAAAATTCAATGGGATTCGACAAAAATAATATTGAAAGAGCCCAATAATAAAAGACGAAAAATCACAGAAAGTGCTTTAATACAACTAAATGCAGATAAATGTGTAGCTAGTATTTCAGCCGAATGTAGTCAAATTTGGTTACCAATGTTAGAAAGAGAAATTTCCAATAATCAATTACCTGCGTTATCAGGATAGCATCATAAGTTTTTATCCAGGTTTTCTTATGATTTATCATTGGAATAGTTGTTAATCGATACACATTTCAATGCACAAAATCACCAAACTGAGTTATACATGTTTTGAAAACAAAAATGATCATACGCAAAAAAGTAACAACAAACGCGTTTTATTAACATTTCCAAAATAAGCGAAAAAAAGCGCTATCCCAATAAAAACCGTTCCTGGAACGTGCACTTAACTGGATTCCATTTCTAGTAGACTATCATATCGTTAGAATGAATGGACCTCAATAAAATTTGACAACAAAGTTTTGTAGTCTTAAACTTCAAAATATTATTGATTGTCTAGTTGTCATATTTTTTTCGTTGTGTCAGATAGGGACCAAAAATTATTTTATTACTATTAATCTTGACAGCGGTAGCTGGAACGCTACCGAAACGTCGAAATAAAAAATAAAAAACATTATTGTGGTTTGGTTCCCAAAAAATAAGAGAAAAAAGAATAAGTAATGCCACAAGGAACTTACAGAAGATAATCATTATTTAACCAACCCAAACCATATTTTACAATGTTATTCCATCATTTTTGACAATAAGGGGTAGTTTTCACCCCCAAAAATAATCAACGCCCATTATCATGATATAGAATATGAAGTAGAAGGTAAGACGAGCCTAATCCCAAATTTTTGATCAAATCTAATCAAAATGAAATCATTGTTTTGGGATAAATAATTATTACATTAAGCTAAGGGCTGATTTTTAAGATTTGAAGCATTATTAAATTGCATCCATAAGCCCAAGACTATGCTTGTTCAACTAATCCAAAACCAAATTTTAGCCATATTAAGGTTTGAAATATTAATTTATAATTTTCGACAATGTTTATACAAATCGATGCTGGGCGAAAATATTGCGAGGTTTTGCCATTTTTTAGCACCATTTCCTGTACTATTATTATTCATTGAAAATAACAAGAAAATAAATAAAATATCGTACTTTGGGGTCGTTATTTATATTTACGAATTCCAACGCGCCGCCTATGGTCTTATTAACTTCTAGCATACTAGATAAAAAAAAGGTATAAAATACCCTGATTATTCATGGTTATAAGTTATGCAAATTCAACTTCCATCAAACAAAAGAACAAGAAGAAAACTACTCAACAACATCGTTTCGATAAAGTGTAAAAAACAAACTATCAGTAATCACTGTTGATTGAACTAGTGATCGATAATAATCAACAGGTATCTGTAAAACAATTTTCAGATGTTTAAGCGATTGGTTCGAATTGACTCAACCACTCGTCCGTTTGTTTTCTGAATATTGAAGTGTCAGTTTGACTTCGTTGTCGAAAGTGACTGAATTCTCACGATTAACTATCTATAAAGCAGTAATAAATGAAGAGTACTATCTACAATATTTTTCCTTACCGGTTGTCCTAAAAAAATGTTTGCTTTCAACTGTTATATTTGTCAGATTAGAAAGAAGGTTATTGCATCAGTTTTTTTTTATTTGGTTGATTGATTATCATCAATTATTTAAAATAATTACATTTTCAAGAAATCACTTATATCTATATTAAATGTGCGATTATATAGTACATTCAATAGCCTTTTTGGAGTGTGTCATCGTTTGTGACGTATATCCGGGTTTTGGATATGTCATGTATTTTATTTGCTATTTTGACATATTATAGCTAACCTTTAATTTAATAAGCAAAATAATCAGAATCAGCCAAATTCGAAAAGGCTATGAAATTAATAATTTCCAGCTTCCTTTTTCAACTGAAAATACTTTCAAAATACTGATGATTTTCCGTGTATCTAGGTATATTTTTGTATTATTTAAATAAATACAATAAGATTAATATTCACTTTTCATAAATAATAATAATTGACCGTAAACAACAAAGTACAGACCTGATAAGAGCTGCCAGTGGAACAGTGGAAAAAAACGTAAGACACATTGTCAATACCAAAGATACGTCTGCATCTTATTTTGAATGCTGTAATTTCTCCCGAGTCCAAGATTAGGATTAACGTTTGTAATACATTTAAGCGGTTCATTATTGTGATATCATGATTAGGATTAATCGCAGACCTGCCTTTTTTTCCATTTCTTCCAACGTAATGTTGTAGAAAGACATTAACAATCGATGACGCACACCAAGAAGGGTATTATATGAACTTGAAGAACTTTATTTATTTTAGTAACAATACAAATACGTAAAATGACCCATCATAGTTCAAACACTGATTAGAAGCACGTGACGTCACTATTTTGTAAACATCTTTGACGTTTTGACTTTAACTCGTTACACACTATATATTAAGAATATCAGTTTTGCATTACTTGTAATACGACAACGAAGTCAAGTGTTAATAGTTATACATAATTTAGCAACACATTTTCAATTGTTTTTTCTTCACTGGAACGTTCAGAGTTTTTTTGGAAGTATTCTTATATGGTGGAATAGCACACCATCTATACAAATTAGAATTTACGACTATGGCACCAAGTAATTCATATATAGTATCAAAATATAAACAACTTGAAAGTTGTGAATTGTTTACGAAATCGTGATGTCACAGACAGAAGCCATTACTATTCTACCATTTTCTCACGCAATTTAAATTGTATTTAAAAAATTTGAATTAAAACTTCAGTATTTTGCAAAAATAATATTTATTTTTAGATGCCTAATTGTTCAAATTTGTTTTCCATTTCATAGCACGAACTTTTTATCCATCCTATTTATACACGAAAGTGGTCCAATTAAATTGGTATAAGTGATCCAAATAGTCAATAAAACTTTTTTTTACAAATAATTAATTGTTAATTGAAGATCAAAGTAGGCATTAACCTCTGACACACACACATACTTAGTCGAAGCGGCGACATCTCGCTCAGCAGCTAACTAAGAGATGAGACTCTTACAACAAGCTAATTAATAACCTTAAATGACCTTTATTTGATCTTAATTTGTCTTGGCCGAGCGGATAGTAGTTACCTGAGAAATGACGGTGACTGGATGGTTACGATTAATACTCTAATTATTTCCATTGCTTTAGGTGGTGGTGGTAGTTGTTGTTGTTGTAATCGAAATTATGATTGATCGTAGTTTAATTATACTGGATTCTATCGGTAGCTACGGCGAAATCATCAACCACTGATGATTTTCCAAGTTAAAGCGTCTTTTTATAACCAGACAAATTGTTATTGTTTGGTCAAGTTTAAGTAAAATAATTACAAACGATCTTGCTAAAGTACATCCCGTTGTCCACCTATGGGTTTATATAGGAACTAATAGAAATTAACTGTAATTTTAAAAGGAAACTTCAACTTAGAGCTTGGACAGCTGTGCCGAAGGTTGCGACAACGGTATATTTCTTTCTTTCTAATAATTATTGGCCAATCTTTATCTGTCTGATCAATATGTTTTTGATTTTGTACTGAACTGTCCAGTATTACTGTTTTTTTTGGAAAAATGTAAAAAAACCTGAAAGACCAAAATTGTAATTTTACTTACCCTGTTCGCATTCGTCGATATCTTCTGAACAATCAATGCCTTTGTATCCAGACGCACAGCTGCAAGTGTAAGATCCATTTATCGGGCTGGTGTCACAAATAGCGTCAGCGTGACAGGGATTGCTGGTGCAAGCGTCATCTAAATGACAGAGAAGACCTGAAACAAATTTTTTTGTTTGTAATTTAAAATTAATCAACAACTGAATAATATAAGGAGTTTAAAAACTACTAGTTCCATCTATATACATTTATTTGAAAACTTTAGGCGCGTTGAGCATTTTTTAAATGAAGAAAAATCATGGATTTCGCGTCATCGTCACGCTTTTATGCAACACACAATACCTTTGGTTATGCAACACATTTAACAATGAAGCGTACATAGTGTTGCATTTATGTGCAAAAATTCTTGTCCAACATGGACGTGAGATCAAATTTGTGTAAGGAAATCATTGATTTAAGAAATTCTCCTTTACCATTGGTGGACGATACAAACATTTAAGGGGGTTAATTTATTAGGAGAGATCGAGGGGTGAACCACCCTGCGAAATACTGTCACAAATTTGCGAAATCACGGGAAATCACGCGAAACACGGGAAATCACGCGAAATTACGGGAAATCACGCGAAATCATGGGAAATCTTGCGCAATCCCGTGAAATCATGCGAAATCTTGCGCAATCATGCACAATAATTAGCAAAATAGTGAAATTTTCCGGTACAAAAGTCGCGCGAAACACGGGAAATCACGCGAAATTACGCGAAATTACGCGAAATCTTGCGAAATCACGCGAAATCATGCGCAATCACGCGAAATTACACTATTTGCGAAATACTATCACATTTTTGGCATAGTGGTTCACCCCTCGGGACAAATTTCCTCCCATCATAGGAGTATGATGATATTTTTGAAAAGGGGTTAATTTTTGTGTAAATTTCCATTTACCACGATTGTAGGTATACTTGCCGTAATAGATATGGTGCGAACTTAAAGTTGTTGGCTCTTTGTTCGACTGTAATTCGATACGATACCGTCATAGTTCGCAATATAACTCAAAGGGGATATACGATTAGATAGCTGCATTAAAAATATTACGTCCACTATACCGACCTATTTTTAAAAAGGAAACATTTATTTGCAAAAAATTCTATCTACCATGGACGTAAGATACAATTTGTGTAAGGGAATCATTGATTTAACTGCTAAAGTTCGTTTTCTGCCCATGTGACACAATATACTGTTGGAAGATACTGGAAGTATGGACTAAAACAATCCCTGGGAAACTGCAACAATGTGAGAACAGAAAAATACCAAATCCAGAGTCTAAGAGTTTCGACAGCTGTCGTGACAGTACATTGCCGCATAAAAGGACACCCCAAAAAGCTCTAACTAGAGGAGCAAGAAGAATGTAGGTAATGTGGAATGGATGAAGAATAATCAATTTACATATTTACATTTTCGGGATGCATAATGATACAGAATCCTATGACAATATAAGTTATTTTCCTATGTATTTATCAATAAATTTTCACAACTTTGCCATCTAGACGAACTGAGTAAACGATTAAACGATTTAAACATTGATATTAAGCTGCCTAGGAACAGTGTTACGGGCTTCAGCAAATGCCCACTGTGAAAATCCATACGTTACACAGGATGTTATTAAAAGGCATGAATCTCTGTTATTAAAATTGAGTCAGATTTTTTTTAATGGCATTTTAATTACACAGAATCTTCCAAGTTGTGATTAATTATATCTTGTCTTAAAGCAAGAGAAATTCGGAGTGTAAAGTCTTGAATTTTTTAGACCGTTAACGGTCTCTCTTTGTATATTTGAAAATAGGACCAATTTTGGAATTATACTGGAGATTATCGCCTCCTCCTCGTAGAAGTTCGCTAAACTCTCGTTACAAGAAATCCGCCCGAGAGTGCCACACCCTCTTTAACAGATTAAAGTGATAAATAAATCGAAATAAGAATAAGAATGCCGTCGTTTTGACGTATAAATACTCGATTTGTATCGGTATTATGTTAAATTTTGATTTACGCCGTAATTATGGAATTATTATATATTGATTAATATATAAAAGTAAAAACTGGAAATCACTTGACTTGGGAGTTGATAGAGAGGCTAAAATGAGTGAAAGTATATCATATTAAATGTGTGCCTTACTAACTTCGTCAACAAACGCCAACTCTCTAAAGTTAGGAATTAAAAAGGTTTTTTAATACAAACTTCTGGGACACCCTGTACATTAATTACCTCCGAATGAAAAAACGGAATACCAAGTACCAGAGCTTTTGATGGATAGTTCGGTTGAGCTAGTTCGTCGAGCATTAAAAGAAATAATTCCTCAAACATGGCCACTTTTTATTATCCCGAACATTATCCAACGACCACACCCGGATTCGCGAACAAACCTTTTGAAGTTTTCATTTTTATGAACTCGACTCGGAACCTTGGACGAACTGGATTAGAACTCACGAATACACCACCCTCGGAAAGTTCGGAAACTGTTCGAGAGAACGGCTCGCGAATTTGGACGTTACAGGTTTATTCGAGTATCTGTATCTGGCTAGTACATACAGTTGGGTACAGACCGAAATAAAGAATTCGCGAGCTGTTCGAGAACATCTCCCGAATTAAACACGAGCAGCTCCCAAATACATCGTCCACACAAAAAGAGTTTCAGTTCTGTGTTCAGTTCGGTCTAGTTCGTTGAAAAGTTCGAACTAGAACCGCACTTTCATAAAAATTGAAATAATTAAATTTGAAAAATGTCATCGCTGGAAAGCGACGAAGAAAGCGATCTCATAATAATATTTCGATGTTAAAATCTTTAAAAACAGCGCACAGCGCGTATATTATGATACCGAACTGTCAACGTCCACACATATACCGAGTTCGCCACATGTTCACAAACGAACCCTTTGAAAGTACCGACTCGACTCGGAACCCCAAACGAACTGCCGAGCTGCTCTAGAACTGTTCGCGAACAGGCGTATACACCAAGCACGAAAAAGTTCGCAAACTATTCGAGAACAGCAGTTTAAGCGCTGCAATGCTGCAGAGCTCTCAAAAAATCTCTAAAATATTTCCTTTTATCAATAAATCATAATATATTCTGTATTCTGTACATTCATAATATATTCTGTAAGGGTGTAAGGCATAATGATAAATAATCTGAGAGCACAAGCTACAGCTTAAAGCTTTAGTAAAGTCCACTAGAACCTCTTTCGCCCGATGGTTGATATTTTATATAGCTGGGCCATACCTCCGTGCTCTGCTAGCTCTTTCTTCGGAGTGGAGAGACTCCTAGAAATACATTAGCTCCATATTAATCCAAAATAGATAGTTATCTATAGTTTCTTTCCAAAAACTGAGGTGCTATACACTTTTTTGTTCCATAGCACAGAATCCCAAATTTTTTTTTATATTTTCCAAAATAAAGCCAATATCCACGTTTCTCGAAGAAGTGGAAACTTTTTAAAGCGTTCTGCTCTGCTAACTATACAAAAGCAACAGCATTCAAGATCTCCAAAAAGTTAATGAAGATTTTTGTAGAGTTAATCGAACTAGAAATTGAAAGCAATCGATGTCTTGAAATTTGCTTACCATAAATGCAAAAGTTACCAAATGCCTTCGTCAGATCCACAGAGCCCTTTACTATTGTATTTCAATCTTCCCTCCACTATTAACGTCTTTCTTTACTCCTTTCTTCCTTAAATAATACTGGTCGTTTTCAACTTCTCTTTTTTCGTAGGTCAAGCAAAATAACAAATGTTATGGGAAAAGTTAAATTGGCAGATATTACCAATATTACAGACAAAGAAGATAGTAATGAAAAATACTCACCTGTTTTTCCTGGCGTACATCTGCAATAAAAACTGCCGACTCTATCTATGCACGTGGCTCCGTTGAAACAAGCAGCTCCAGCGCAATCGTCAATATTAACCGAACAATCTGGACCGGTCCAACCGTTGACGCAAATACAGGAGAAACCACCGATGCTGTTGGTACAAGTGGCTCCGTTTTGACATACGGTCGGTCGCATCGAACATTCGTCAACATCTCGTTCGCAATAGGTGCCAGTGTAATTCGAAGGACATTTGCAGGTATAGCTGTTGATGCCGTCGATGCATACGCCGCCGTTTTGGCATTGATGTCCGGGACAGTCGTCGATGTTTTCTTCGCAATTCGATCCTCGAAACCCTGAAAAGAAAAAACAACCATTTATAATTTTTGTATGATTATTGCCCCTTTCTTTACACTTTTGGGTACACAAATACATGTATAACGACGTACTTTTTGTGATAAAATGTTGCGAAGAAGTCAAAAAACGCTTACTTAATTGCATTTAATGGGACATTCCTTACGAACTAAGTAGAAGAAATAGATCTTTTAGGTCTCAGTGAATGTCACCTCAACATACATACATGATCCGGCTCGAAGGACCAACTAATGTGGTTTTTAGGAACAAAACACCATAAACTTCAGGAACTTGTCCATGCCGAAGATGTCTAAATACATTTTATTCATTTTAAACTTCGACCTCTTTAGTCTCCATCAACATATTTATTGCTGATATTCCCCGGTTAGTAATTGTTTCGAGTTCAATTTGTTTTCCTGGTTTTAGTTTTCTTGTTAAAACATAAAATGTAACTTGTTGGTACACCTGACATTTTACGTTTAATTTACTTTTCACGAATTTCACCGACAAGATTTAAATACCGTATATTAAATGTATTTCCCCATTGAAAAACAAACACTATAGTGCACATTTTACTTCCACTATATACAAGACAACAAATATCTATATCTGCGAATACAATGTTGCATATAAATTCGAAATAAATTTGTTATCGAATGTAGACCGAAGAAACAGCTTTACACGATCGTAGCGTGCCGTGTACTTATCTCGTGTTCTTTTTTACTTTGTTCTCTGTCTCTCTTTCTGTCTTAGATCTTACAAATATATATTATTATTATTATTGTAACTGAATATACGGGGCGTTCACAAGCTCTCCTGCCAAACGAAAACTAAAGATACTAGATGTGATTTCATGTCCATCTAACTTAATCTTTAACTTTATCCTCCTAAGCAGGCGTCCTATGATTAAATAATTTGTCAGACTTGACTAAACAAACTGAATTGGTGACGTTGATATCTGATCTGATTTACTATTGGTCAATTTTAAAACCAGAGAAATGAAAGTTTTTACGTCAATAATTTGGTCCTTGATTCTCGTGTATTGTAGTTTGTTGGTTTTTTGTCTTCGCTTTAGAATATTGAACAATAGTTTATTAAACACCAAGGTGGTGAAGACTATTATTATTGACCGAGCGGAAGTTGCGAGGCTTATAAATGTCTTCACCACTATGGTGTATTTACAATTTTTCCTCTACTTGCCAAATTCAAGACAAAAATTAAAAACAATACACAAACGCACCACGAGAAGCGTTTACCCTGTCGTCTGACTGACAAGTACACTGTCAGTTTTCGATATATTACGAACTTACTCGTTATGTCATCAGTCATTGATGGTTGAGCGCGAATTTTAAACTAATGGAATTTTTATTCAAATAATTTTATATTGATAGGTGATTTCAAGCAGCAAATATGTTAAAGACAATCTCCTGGTTATACAAAATTTGTTGCAAGTTTTTGTCGAAAACTGAGCTCTGAGCTCTCAAAATATTTGAATTTGTCCATTATTGACCCAGGTTAAAATGATAGAAAAAATTATTAACCACTAATAGAGAGAACATCATTATTAGATCATTTTTGTAGCTCTGTGGATCTTCATTTCGAGCTTTGTATGCTAAAACCAATGTTAAGCTCGTGAGATCAATAATGGTTTTTAACTTAAGATCCAACTTCAAAATAAATGTGCATTCGAATGGAAAGTTTTCAAATTGAATTACTCTTTAATCAAGAAGTTTGAAGCAAAAATATTGATCGTGTGACTCTCAAATTCGAGGCTACGTCAAACTGTCATAATTCTAAGTCATCAGTTCAGTTTGACAAATTATTTGATCGTGGAATGCCTGCTTAATAAGTAAAGTGCCTCCATTATAAAAAAAAATCGGGTCCTAATGGCCGGAAGAGTTTTTTCGAGCTATGATGGGCCACATAAGTCCACCACATACAGGCCAAATAGACTAAAATGAAGCCAAAACGTTCAAGAATCTATCCCAATATAGTTTACATGGATTCGGTGGGGCAGTATTATCCACCGAGGCCAGAAGCAAAATTTGGTATGGCGCCTTACATAGACCCACCACGGCCCCTCAGAAATATTTTGATGTCAAAAAATGGTGGGCTCCTTACACCCACCACGGCACTTTACGTGTTAAGAAGATGAATTTTGACAATTTTGACTCAAACACTTACTACGTCAAAAATTGAAAGTCACGAACTTATATATATATATATCTATCGTCGTTGTCATGTAAACTTTGACATTTTACCTTGTGATATGATTCCTATGATTTTTTTTAGAAAGTTTAATGAGGCAATTCGTTTTGATAAATTAGAGAATAAAATTTTGTTACGTCCATCTGTTGGGTAATTAATAATTATTAGGAAGAAGTAGCACAACAAGAGTGAGTAACATATTGTGTGAGAATGAGAATTTTATAATTTCACTTTCAATTAAATATAAAGCAATCATTAAAAAATATTCGTCGGGAAATACAATAGCGATTATTTGCAAGTTCTGAGATGTACATTTTAACATCTTTCTGAATAGAATGGCGATATATATAGATTGCGAAAATTCTATTCGCCACATACGATTTACACAAGTACAACTAGGAAAATATTAAAATAACTACTTGAAAGAGAGAGAAGACTAATTGTGCGCAGTCAACGATGGGAGTGTGTTCAGTGCCCCCCATTTTAACCGCTGTTGCCAAATGTACTTATCTGTAAAAGTTATTCCCAATTTTTATCGGCAACAATGTTAAATACCAATAATTGTTAAAGCGATAGTGGTGTATAGATTTTATTTATTGCAGATTGTATTTTGTCCAATTTTTTTCCTTGAACTATATTATTTTATACTTATTTGTGTTGATCTCATTTATTTTTCAAACGTTAATATTACAAATCTCGATATTCTCCTCAAGTTATTTATTCCTTAGAAAGTACATTCTAGACTGGCAACGCTGCTTTCATATCAGATTGGTAGCTGGAACTGAACACACGACCAACGTTGATTGCGAACAATTATTCTTATCTCTGTTTCAAGTAGTTTTTCTAATAGTTGTTTCCTTGTCGTACTTGTGTAAATCGTATGTCTCGAATAGACTGTTCGCGATCTGTATATGTGAATTTCACTCTTTTAAATCTTTAATCAAATTCTGATTGAATTATTCGTAAACGCCTAAACATAAAATATTATCTCACTGTTACAAAAAAATTTGCATACAATGCTGCACTCCACCTTTCACTCTAGAAAGAGACAGACGTACAATCAATTACTGGTTTCCCAATCCTTATATACTAGTAACATTTTAAACGCTATCATGGCCGTACCGGAAATAATTTCAAAAATCATCTTACACATCTTGCGAATTCAACAAAAAAAGAATATTTGATATAAAGTATAAGAATACTTAAAAGGGCAAAGCCTTATGACTTAGTAAACTAAAAATCACAGCAATATATTAATTTGATATTGTGTATAGAATTAATGCCAAAACTTGGGAGTTGTTAAAAATAATAATACTTCATAGAGTCTGTAAGCAGACAGATTTTTCATCATTGCAGGATACACACACTCGCGATTTCTGTACTCTCTCAATTTATTTATTTTTTCAGCAGCTCCATCGTTTGACCCATTATTTTTCGTTTCAGTTGCCTGTACATATTTTGTATCATTATTCCTACAATCCACTTTCAGAACTTTCAAAACCTTTGGTAAAATATTTTAACAATAAACTTTTCAAAGAAATTCGTTACGGAATTAAGCAACAAGAAGAAATGGGATCCAAATACCATTACCAGACTTGGAAAGAATGCCATTCAATGGTACACATACGGCTCAAAAGCAATAGAAGGAACTGGGATAGGAGTGTTCTGGCCAGGAGTCAAACACTCTGAAAGCTTGTGAAAAACCCCAAGTATCTTTCAAGCGGAAATTCACGCCTTAAGAAGTGCGCCCAGTTCAATATTAGTTCAATATAGTCATGCAGCCATTAAAGCGCTGAGCTCTTGTGTATTCAGTACGAAAATGGTGTGGGAATGCCTAGACAAACTCAATGAACTAGGCGAGAACAACATAGTCACCTTACTATGGATTCCAGGACACACTGGAATAGAAGGAAATGGAAGAGCAGATGAACTAGCAAAGAGGAGGATTGAAATACCTTTCTGGGGGCCTGAGCCCTTTTGCGGAATCAGCCCCAATGTAATATTTAAAGCAATAGGTAAAGCCGAGAAAAAGAGAAGATCTGACCATTGGAAAAATCTAGTAGGGCTTATACAATCAAAGACTCCTCTGGGTGGCTACAACCTGTTGAGATCAAATGAATGTATAAGTCAAAGTAAAACTGTTTTAAAAGTTTTAACAGGGATCCTTACGGGACATTGTCGCCTGAATAGAAAAAGCTCAATAAAACCAGAAAACTTTTCGGATTTACTGTATGGACATAAAACCCGAGCAGTAGTTGTTTCTTTTAGTGACTTAGAGTCAGTGACGATCGTTTACACTTTGAGAGGAGGGGCATGTACCAAATCGTTAACTTAAAGTGGGCTTAAAGTAAGCAGTACCCAAACACTGAAAATGAGACATTAAGGCTGAAAAACGAGGAAAAATATATTTGTAGTTTGTTTACGAAGTAGGTACCAGCATTTCATAAATAAAAATATGTATGCAGCTAGTTTTGATAACTAATAATAAATATAAAACAAAAGAAATCCTCAACATAATAAACAAAAACAACATTCCTAAAATAATGAAAAACTAGAATAAACATGGAATAAAGGAAACTTTTTAATTTCTGAACAGCTGCGGTTGAGCTAGGGGGGGCATTGCCCCTGTGGCCCCCCTTATCACCGCCACTGCTTAGAGCTAAATTACATTCTTCCTAGATTCATTTATTGAATGAATGGGAATGTTTAGAGTGGTTTTAGAATCTGATAGAATAAAAAGAACGAATGCGGACGCCACTGTAGTAGGTAAAAGAATCGTGAATCGGCCAAAAGCGATAGTCATTTATTATTTTCATAGAAATCGTTTTGGTTTTGCAAAAAGTCGCGAGATCGTCGACGAATCGGTAATGGACTAGTAACGTTTTGTGGGATTATTAGCCCGCCCGTCGACGAAAAGCAGGTATACGCAAACACGACGACTCGTGGCGAAACTGTGTCACAATAAGAAGCGATATTTTCGAAATTAGATCATTATAATGTGTATGAGAAATCTTTTATGTTTTGGTATTTATTGTTTTAATACATTTAGTTATAGTTTTAAAGTTTATTTGAGAAGTGATAGTTCTCCTCTATTATAGTATTTCTGTAACTACTCATCCCAACATTTTGAAAACAATTTGTAACTAGCGCCCTCTATAAGAGTCAAAACAATTTCTTGCAATGTGTTATAAAACATATTCATACAAAATTACAATTATTCAAATAATAAGTTCACATTTCCCATTTAAAAGTTACATGACTCATTCATTGTATACCGGGTGTCCTACGACATCGAATGTTTTAGTCAATGAAATATTTTTTTATGTACCAATTTTAAAGATTTTTGCGCTTCAAATTTTTTCTTTTTTTCTAGTATTTACGTATTTTTATAATGTATAGTTGAACCTATTATTTTGTCTAGCTTATGGAAAAAGCGGAAGTCGTGGTTTAACCGCAGTACCTAAACTATCTCGAGTGATAAGAGCGTACCGGGTACCCGGCGTAACAAGCAGATCTGAAGAGCTAGGAATCGCAAACGGTAGCGCGTGGGTATCCGAGATAGCTTTCCGTGGGAAATATTTCGATTTTATTTTCGAAACTAATTTGGTTGATTGTTATCCAAAAGTAAGTGGAAGGCAGTTTCGTAATATTTAATTTAATTGAAATATGACCTAATTTATAAAAATATTCCAAAATTTAATACGAAGGAGGGGAGTAATGGGAGGATTTTTAAGGACCAAGCAATTTTTTTTATGTTTTTTCCACTTGTAACATCGCTTGTATTGAAATTATTGCCAGTAAATTTTCACAACAAAAATATGAGTGAAACCGAGAAAAAGTTTACCGGAAATTAATTTTAACACATGTAATATTTCACATCTTCGTTGATTAATTAATTTGAAAATTTTTTGACAGTTCAAAGAACCAATCAAATTTCCTCATTTTTCATCATATGAACAATTTCACTAAATCATGTCAACATCACACTGATAACAGACCATGGGAGATTTTCACGTTGCTATGGACACATTGATTTATTTCGATTTTGAAGTTTGCAATATTTAATATTCCGAAATGTCACGATTTGTTTCAGCTCTGTATTTTTTTCTATAATTAGCAAAACATTTTTTATCCGAATAATCCTCGGGCATTGATAAATGCTCAAAAATTTTATAACAACTTTCTCAAGCTTGTTGTTGTAGGCAACAGATCTCCGCCTGCGGCGTCGGTCTGTTTTCAAGCAACAAGCTTTCGAAATCTGTCATAAAATCCTTTCGAACAATTTCATTATCAATGTCCTTGGGTTATTACTACTGATTATTTTTTCCACCTGTCAAAATCTGACATTTTGGTATTTTCAAATCTTTCAATTTTCAAATCGATCAATAGCATCAAAATTACTTTGATAATTTTCTAGTAGCAAATTACAGCGATTATTTTTTCCACTTGGTAGTTTTAACCAATAGCAATACATTATTATAGCCAATCATTCGGGATTATACTGATAATTCTGCTTCCTCATCGATAATACCTTGTTTAAATTGAAACGTCAAAATTTTACTGTGAATATGTCATTATTGACAACAAAAAGTGCTTCGAAGTTTATTGAAAAATGAACACAAACCGATTCAGTGCCATCACCAGAGAATATTGAACATTTAATACAAAATTCCACTCCACAATTGATGAAAAAAATAATCTTCCCAAATACAACTCGTTCTTCAAATTTTATCATATAATTTTTTATTTTCATCACTCAAACTTGTTTATTTGAGGCAAAAATATTCAAACAAACCGAATTTAGATAAAATCCCTCGTCCTAACGGACTCGTAATTTTATCAATCGGTTTGTTTTCATATTTTTGCCAAATAAACAAGTTTTCGTGGAAAAGAAAAAATTATCGATAAAATTTGAAGCTCTCGTGGTATTACCTTTGATAATAAAACTATGACAGATGTCAAACACATGAAGTAACGTCAAACCTTAAATGAGTTAAAATGACAAAAGATCTTTCCTATGAATTTAAGTTCTGACATTTCTGTCCTCGTCATTTGCAGAGAAGGTCAAGTTGTGTAAAGTTCTTTTTTTTATTGGTATCTTAAATGGAAAAAATGTCCAGATTTGGAAATGACAATGCAGTTGTTATGATAATGCAAGTAAAGAAGCTGGTTCCAGAAGACACGGTAAAGTTAAAAATCAGAGTGTGGAAGCAGCAGTTTTGTGAAATTTGCCCAGAGAATGATAATATTATTAGTGATTGTTCGACTGCAATTACACAATTAGCTGATATTTTAGAAGATTGAGCCTTTAATGCGTGAGAAAAAAAATGGAGAAGGTGTGTTATTAAGGTTATGTGGAACTCTACAGCGAAGCAGATTCAAGAATTTTATTCCAATATCTTTAAAATAAAATGTGAAGCATAATTATATTCTTTCCATTAAGAAGTAACTTTATATTGCTCAAATTTGCTGGACACCTTTATTTCTGTTTCAGTATTTTTATAAAACTCATTTTAAAATATTTAAATTAAAGATATAAAAATCAAATCATAAAATGTCTAAACATTGACAGAACATTTTCCACTTATTAAATTCATGCAGGCTACCCAATACGAAAAATTTAGAAGGGTAAATCACTGTCGTCATGGTAACATCAACAAAATAAAGAAATTTGATTGGTCCATACAGAAAATGAGGAATTTTAAGGAAAAAAAAATAACAATATTAATTTTTTGTCCACCAGCTTCATTAAATTGACTAACTTGTTCCGCATAGCTATACACCTATTCAAAGACACCTCAGATAAAAAATATATATTATTGGGATACCCTGTACAATCTCCAGAAAGTAAGGGTAGAAACAATAACCATAGAAAGTTGATGAAGTGATACCGATTTATTGCCATAATTCCCACCAGTATCTATTAAAATAAACAATATTATTACAAGAGATGTTGATAAACAACAACATGACTTTAATCTCACCAGAAAGTTATTATCTCACACTAATAAGTCAACAATGCAGATTTGATATTTCGTCACATGATTCTCTTGAAATACATCAACTCGCAAACTAAGAATTTTATTATTGTGAACATATTTTATAATCCAGTCAAGGAAGAAAATTGTAGGCTAATTAATTCGAAAATAATGCCAGCCACTTGAGGTAAATTGAATTTTGAAGGACGGTGTGTCAAATCTAATAAGTGTGGGGGAGGGGGGTTCAAAAATATAGCTTTTGGAAAAATTTGCCGGTTTTCGAAAGGGAATGTTCTATTTCAGTTTTTCATGATATGCCCCTCCCCTTCCGAAATATTGGACATGGAAAATTTGGATTTTTACCCAAAAAACCTCATATTTTTTAAATATTACGAAAAATCTGTTTTTTTTGTACGATATTGATGTAATGGGAGAAATGGACATTAAAAATGGGCATTTCACTGAATAGATTGTAAAAGTGGACTATTGCATCTTAAATATCTGGAAAATGGTGAGCGACAAAAGAAGTAATGAGGAATATTGAGTAAGCACAAATTACTAACAATTTGAGACTTATAAGAACCTTTTAACATATTGCCAAAAGAAATGATGGACAAATAAACAAATTTTGGTATTTTCGTTTTCAAGCCAAAAAAATGGTTCCTATTGTAAAAAGTGTTACATATACCCCTACTACGCCCAATTGGACAATGGACATTGGACAATGAATAAACGGCGAAGTTTTGAAAATTGGTACCCAACTTGTGGCTTCAAAATGCAATTCAATTTTTAGCTGCTGTTTTTCCCAATAATTCTCATTTTTTTTTATGATACGTTTTAAACTAACTATGACATTTTAAATTTACCATTTATCTTCATTGCCTCTAAATTGCCCGTTTTAACCTGAAATATTTCAATTTTTTCTGACATGTTTGAATTTGTGGTGATTATTGACAGATTTTAAATGAGTCGTTAAAAATCTGGATACCATTACCCAAAAATAAGCTACAGGCAAAAATGACCCTTTTTTCGCATTACATTAAGGCTAAACTTTCAACTAGCTGGCGAAATGACCAATGATTGTCAAATATTGAATCTCGACACTTGACAGCTGTCAAGTAGCTGTCAAATCCAAATGGAAAATTAATATACCAAAAAATGTGCATATTCCTCTGTATTTTATGTCGCTTATTTAAAATTTGATGCACAATTTCTAATTTTGGCACAGGAAATTTACAGGCAAAAAATTACCCTTTTTTTCGCATTCCGTTAAGGGTGGTAAACTTTCAACTATAGCTGACGAAATGACCAATGATTGTCAAATATTGAATCCCGACACTTGGCAGCTGTCAACTAGCTGTCAAATCCAAGTGGAAAATTAATATGCCAAAAAATGTGCATATTCCTCTGTATTTTATGTCGCTTATTTGAAATTTGATGCACAGTTTCTAATTTTGGTACAGGCAATTTACAGGCAAAACATTACCCTTTTTTCGCATTTCATTAAGGGTGGTAAAATTAATATGCTAAAAAAGTGCATACGTATTTTATGTCGCTTTTTTTTGAATTTGATGCACAATTTCTAATTTTGGTACTTGACAGCTGCCAACTAGATGGGAAATTACCGAAAAAAATCAATTAGCTAAAATATTTGGATGTTCTTATGTATTTTATGGTGCTAAATTCAAATGTTTAGTGAAATTTTTGAATGGTGTAACTTGGAATTTGTCAAAATTTAAAACATCCTAAATATTTGGTTTTCATTTCACTAAGGTTGGGTCGTAATCAGTGGCTTACCTATTAAATTTTGGTTAAAATTGATTAAGTATTTCTCTAGTTATTCGATCATTTGTTTAATAATTGTTTATAACTAATTACGGGATAATTACCACTCAACCAAACTTGATCATTAACTTTCTTACCAATTTGCAAAAAGTATTTTTCGAAATCTTTTACTTCATTGATTGGATTATTATCAACAAAACAAATTAGAAAACAGCAGAGTTAAACATATTTTAAAAAAATACCGAAAAGGCCGCTTAAAATATTATCACAAAAACGTTTAAATAGCCTCAAGGAGTTTCAGAAATACGGATAACCCTTTCAACTTGCTGTAATACAGTATCGAAGAAGAAGATGAAGTCCTGATAGCCTAAGGACAAAATATCGTCATTGGTTGCACGCAGCCGCACGTCGTTCTACGCCCACTTCATGTTGGCAGCTCTGACTGTGAGAAAATATCTGAATATGCCCAGAATCTCTTTGCGTTATTTTTCCGTTGAGTTAATTGTATCAGAAGTGTTCGATACGTGAACAAAACCAATTTTACAGTTAAATTATGCTAAATATTGTTTGAATAGATAAACTATTCTTTATAAAGTTCTATGAACTTTCTCTACAGCGATTAAGTCAATTGGATTCAAATCAGGTCTGTAAGGTTGTTACATTAATTTATTGGTTTGGTTAAAAGATACGACTCGGGTGTTTGATTAAGAGATTTTTCTGTTCCTATACTATAAGTTGTTAATTAAATGCCAATTTTCAGTTTCATAATGATACTCATTATAACACTGGTTCTCATTATAAAACTGGAAAATTGATCAATAGAAATCTAGATCTTCAAATACTCAAGTAGGCAGACCCAATATTTTCTGTAGAATGTTTGACAGTGTTTTATGACAGTTTAAATCTTTCGCGTCAGTTTAAATCTTTTGCGTCAGTTTTTAAAAGAAATGTCAGGCACCAGACCAAAAATACCAAGGTAAATACATATTTAAACTTATTAATTTTTGTTTACAATACCTATAACACGCCTATATTGTATACACTTTATGCTATTAGTTTTCTACAGTACATTTTTTAATATTCATTTAAATAAAATATCTTCGTAGAATAAATAGTATAAGCAACTCTCATGCAATGGTTATTACATGATCGTTGCATAATATAGGTACTATTGATAAACTTAAAACGACAAAATATAGTGATTGACAGTAGATTGAGAGCAGTAAACGAATATACAAATGAACAACTCTGGATCGGCACTTTATCACGTGGAAATCGGTTTTTATAATGGATGAGCTATAGATGGCGGCAAATTAATTACAGTTTCTGATTACCTTCTTTCCTATCTACTACTACCTACTTTAGACATCGCGCCGCTAGATCGCACCATAATAGGATCAACCGCAACATGGAGGTATATAAAACTGACAAAAGAAAATTATGGATGTCAGTGTATTTTTAAAGAAAATAGTCCAATTTACAATTTGTTTCTTCATGTCGAGATTTTGTGTTTGAACAGACTTGGTGCTCGATCGTAATATGTGAATGTAGAGTCAGTCTATCATATAATTTCGTAAGATAATTTTGACCGAGAGAAAGAGATGTTGTAAATAACGTGTGAAATGTTTCACGTAGAAAATCAATACTTGTAGAGCTATTATGTGAAAATCGGTTGATGATAGCGACTTATCTAGCAGTGATCAGCATAAAAATCACGCCTTCTTAACATCTAACCATTATAATTTACTAATAGTGGTTTTCTGGCTTGTAAAACTATCGTGCATTGATTACCAGTCCGTCAAATAAGAATCGATGCCGCAAATACGAATAATAGTAATTATTTAAAGCGGCTGAATTGAACAGAAAAAAAAAACTATTTGTTGTTATATCGAACAAGATAATCAAATCAGAAGAGAATTAAAAAAAATTATCGAAATGTGTGTAGTAATTTCAATTTCTTTTTATTTTACGAGATACGATATGGTAAAGGAAATTAGAACATTTAGGTAATGGTGAAAAGGGAGGCATTTTTTTTGTGAACCGTCCTCATACGGAAAGTATAGTTCTTTTCACGATCTAAGAAACTGACCGGTTAGAGCCCCGTCTAGAGTGGCCGTCTGCCTGAACGACCCTATCACCAATAAACTCGACCCCAATAGCAGTAGGGAACTGTAGAAATTTGTAAATTCGTAGATAACTAGCCAGAGACGTACTAATGTATTTTCTCTTTTTCATCATGTATAGTGCGGCTCTGCACTTGCTATAATTTTTGAGTTTAGGAAACAAAACTGGTGGTGGAATTTTAGATTATGAAAGAAAGACTTTTGTGTCATTCTTATTAAAAATACTTTATTTTTCATCTTTTCCATCAGGTATAGTGCGGCTCTGCACGGTAAATCCGAAAAGTTTTAAGGTTTTATTGCATCTCAAGCCCAAGTCAAGTCAAGTTAAGTCAGTTTCGTAGATCTTGAAAATAACTAGAACTGAAGCCTGTTTGCTGATTGTACTTAACTATTAGATTTGGTTCACTCACCCAATTATGTTCAAGATATAGCGTTTGCTTTTGCATGCAAAAAAACTCAAATTATCACTTAGGTAATGAAATATTCCAAATTTACCATATTTGAAGACATTTTATACCTGTTGAGGTAACGATAGTTTTAGTTTTCTATCGTAGAGACATTTTGTTGTTTTACAAAGTGGAGTCCATTGGCCTGTGCTGATGATAAGATATCTTGTAGAGACACAAGAAGACATTTACATCTTAAAACTAAACAAATAGTAAAACTTGTTTACCAATCTTTGTTGGCAATAATTTTTAATTCAAGCCATGCTTTAGCTGGAACATATCTGCATTGAAAAGACGGAAGGATTATGGTGTATTTAGAGGTGTTGATGACATTGACTTGGATTTATTGCGATGAAAAATATCTGAAATATTAAAATCAATCAATAGCTGACCAATGACGCAACAACCATTCCTTCTAAGAAGAAGAATATCAGTTTAAATGTCAATATTTGTGGAAATTACGTCATATTTATTCAATAACTATTAAACAATATGGAGAACAGAATGGACCAATTAAGGATGGAATAATTTTTCAACAAAATGCCAAACGCAATCTTCTTGAAATGAAGCCAAAATAATAACTTCTATAGGCGCGTTCAGTCCCCAAAGATCTATTGTGGTCCTCCCTATATGTAAAGCTCGATAGCTTAATTTTTTTCATCAGACTTATTAGCCAGGATACCGCCTCCCTTGCGTATCTCTTTTCCTTCGGTTTTTCTTCTCCGAGTATGTGAAACCGCACCCTTGCTAGGCCCTCGCATTCACAGAGTATGTGCACCGCGATTTCGTCTTTTTCCTGGCAGAACCTAGATAGGCTGTAATCTGCTAGGCCAATTGTGCGCATATGTTCCCTCAGCCTACAATGTCCGGTCAGCATTTCCTCCATCATCCTCGTCGTTTCTCGACTTTGACATAGTAGGTCGTGTGACAGTTTGGCCGAAGGCTTTTAAGGAATAATTTAGCGTGCTTTGTTCAGGGCCTGGTTGTTTATCCATTTGTGGTAGGTAGGTATTAGTTTTTTCGGTAATTTTATAAATTGTCTATCTTTAGGATCAGCAAAGATTTTGTAATCATTGGGATCAGTTGAAGCGAATCAAAATTAAATAAAAAACCATTATTATATCCATGAATAACGTTTGAAATATAAACGTACTCGATTGAAATACACTAAACGTAACAAACTCTCTCTATAAACGGAATTTATGAATAAGTTGAACGTATAATAAATATAAACACATCCACCAGAACAGTCTCAATCAAGCAATTCTTTTAAAATAATAGTAACGATATTGATCTAAAATGCCTTTTTCAATAACTCATCTATCATTCATTTATTTATATTTATACACAGCACAAGTGGCTAGGAAGATATATTATAGTTGTATAAGAAAGGGATAAGAATACTTTTTAGGTTATATACCAGTTAAAACTGGTCCATAAAACGAGGGGTTACGAATCTACGGGTACAACTGAAATATTGTTCAGAAAAATGGGCCAGGATAGTCTAAAAAAATGTCCATTAGATCATAATATTGAGTGGAGATTTTGAATTTTTTATGTAACTTACTTTGAAGTGTGTACAAACGAAAAATGCATGTGACCTTAGATGTCAGCACGAGAAGTAGATATTTGTTTCTAGTGAACAGTCTACTATTTGAAAATAATTTATTAAATATGGAAAAACCACCCCTTTAACTTTTAGCCACCCTAAAGTCATTTAGGGAAAAATTATGAAGACCATTTTTCTGTAAAATTTTAAGCTTTACCATTTTTCTCTTGAACTTTTTTCTGTAACTCCAGCGGTTTTTGCGTAATTTCAAAAAAACACATATTTTTCTCCACCCCTCCAAACCTCCACTCAAAATTACGATTTGATTAACTTTTTTCCTGGACTTAAGAATAGTTAGCCAATTTGGTAATTTCAAGTAGGAATCTGCTGTAACTCTCAACTGGTTTAGAACTCAAAAAGCTCAAACTAGTTGAGAAGAATGCGTATATTATTGAATGGAAGAAGAAATCACATTCTTGCGCAATGAAGAATACAGAATCTCAGGACCAGCACATAGGAGACTAATGGCAAATACATGGGAAGACATTCATAAAAGAACCATCAGAAAAAGTAGCGAAAGAACTGCTCTCAATGAGCAGGAACAAACTACGCACCATAACGGGGCTACTTACGGGACACTTTCCCACAAAGGAGCACCTGAACAAAATAGGGCTGTATAACGGAGACCTTACATGCAGAAGATGCAAAAAGGATACCGAAACAGCTCTGCATATACTATGCAACTGTGAGTCGAGAAGGCAGAAACTGTATGGCAGAACCCAAATGACTCCAGAAGACTTCTACAACCAACCAGCAAAGAACCTGTATGAGCTAATACAGGGAACGGATTGGCTGAATAGGTTGTAGTCAGAACACTAGAAGTATCCACAATAAGCCCAGGAGGCTGAGGTGGTACCGGCGAAGGGACGGCTCCTTAGAAAAAAAATGGATGGGAGATGGAGACACCTAAATTTAATCCTGCAGATATACTGAATTCCATCGGGAAATAGATCTACTTGTATCTGAGATTTCCTCAGAAACAAAATAGAAGATAGATACTATACCTAGATAGATCTCAGAGAATGACACCACAGTTTACATACATGGCTAGATGCGACCAGGTCATAACTATAGCTACGCACTCTCAAAATGCTAGGAGCAGGTATACGCAATCTTGCAATGCACGAGAGAAAGCAACAGTGTCGGCAACCAGTTCCAGCCAGAAAGTGGTGAAATCGAACAGGTAGTCACCAGGTCACAATAGACCAAGCAATAGGTAAACGATTATGACAAAAATCCAAGTAGATTATGTAATGCCAATGGCAAAAAAAGTGATTGTCCCATGGTACCTGCTCTTCGCTCACACAAAGTACATACAAGTGACTTTAAAATCTCTTTAAAATAATTCAGTTATTGTAAGCAAAATATAAGCCAAGATCTCACAGATGTGAAAATTTGAGGTTAGGTTAGGTTTATTGAGACTCTTGGAGGATTTTAATTAGGTCTTTGTACTATACAAATAAGTTGTAGCTAATAATACCAAATCGAAATAGTACCTATATTAAAGTATAAGTGGATATTAAGGTCTTTAAAACACGCGCAAAACACATAGAGCAAGTGTTTTAAAGACCAGTTATCCACGAATGCTTTACGCTATTTTTT
>CAJUYH010001317.1:50275-86584 GCA_910591685.1 Galerucella tenella | reverse complement strand
ACTCCTTCAAATCTGTGTAGAGCCAAATCGGCCCACTTTAGCACATCTGGATAATCTTTGAGAGAAGATCCACATGCTATTAATCGGACTAATGCTAAAAGTACTACTGGGGATCGGTCAGTATATACCTGTTAACAAAACAACATTTTGATACACCCTATATATTGAAAGTTGAGAAAAAAAGTTGATAGACACTTACCTTATTTAATAATTTCAAACTATTTTCCACAATTGGATAAGCTAATAAATATTTCATATCACTGAGCAATGCTTTAACTTCCCTAAGTTCAACATCTTGTAGAAATGCTATAAAGGCAAATGAGTTTCTTAATTGACTATTGTTAGAGATATGTTTTAAAAGAGATTCAAATCCTGTGCTTCGAGCAAATATAAGTTCACTACTAAAATTTCCAGTTAAAGCTTTCTTGGGAAATACAATGCCGTTCATTAAATTCGGATATTCCTTTTTGAGTTTGGTATAGAGTTCTAAGAAGTTGGTATATCTTCTTTCTATCACTGACGGATTTGCATCATCATTATTTGATATAAAGCGAACTTGTAATGTGTATATAACATACTTTCGTTCTTCTTGTTCAGCTACTTTGGTGGAAATTATTTCGAAACTTAGTCCTTGTTTATCATTACCTAAAATTGATATACAATATTTTGAGGAGATATTTTACCAAATAAAGAATATGGAAAAGAAACAATTTTATTAAAATGTAGAACAAAAACAATAGTAACTATCCAAATTACTCACAATAATGAAAATGCTGGTAAATTAGATATTCTAATATAGACTAATATTAAAAGAAACCTTTCAACTTACTCATAATCTGCGTCATTGTAATGATTATTCATAGTTATTGTTTGTCAGCGTATCCAAGGTCCCTCAATGTTTTTTCTATTATTACTTTTTTCTGTTTTTCTTCTTATGATATGTGAAAGCAGCGGTAGTCTCCCGGTGATAATCTCGAATTACAATAATTTATCTTAAATCATAATTGTGATGACTGGTAATACTGATCCTTTCATTGACTAGATAACATGACTGTTTAGGGTATGTGGTCTGTGGACTGTTGATTGTATTTGGTCTGTGAAGGGTGAAGCAGGGTGAAGGACTAACAATTTATCTGTCATTGTCACATTGATACTGTCTACTGTCAGTTCAGTGTCAGAAGTGTCATTTCGTTTGCAATGAAAAGTGTGGTTAACAAATATCAATGTTGAAAACCAGATTAGTGGTAAAAACAGTTGTATTTACTTAATTTTCAAATTATGTAATCTAAACAATTTTTAGGAAGTGCATTATGAGCGAAGGTGCTCTCACCGAATATATTATTAATTGGAGAGAATTCTTTTGTGGCTGGGGAGCTGCAATAATAAATGTTAGCATAACTTATCCCCTTAATAAGTTGATATTTAGACAGGTAATTAGTGCTCACTACCAATTTTCATGATACACTGCTGGTATTTTAGATGATTAATAGTTTGTAATTCCCTATAATGTAAATTTGTAGATACTTTATGGAACCCAAATTGCACCAGCTTTTCTCCAGCTTAAAAATGAAGGTCTTCATTATTTGTACCGAGGGATACTGCCCCCCCATGTGTCAAAAAACTTTGTCCATGTCGCTGATGTTTGGAATATATGAGGAAGTCAGGAGACCATTGGTACAACTTGGTTTCAATCCTTATGCTGCAAAAACTATAGGAGCACTAACTTCAGGCACAACAGAGGCTATGCTAATGCCTTTTGAGAGAGTACAGACTATTCTAGCAGATTCAAGACACCACACAGACTATAGGAATACAGCACATGTGTTCAAAGAACTAGGAAAATATGGAATTAGGGAATATTATCGAGGATTAGTACCAATTTTATTAAGAAATGGACCTTCTAATGTAGGTTTTTTTATAATTAGAGATGAATTACAAAGTAGATTTCCAAAATATGAAAACCACTTATTAAGGACTTCTTGTGAATTTATATGTGGAGCTATGATCGGGGTATTCTTATCAACAGTGTTCTATCCTCTGAATGTTCTTAAAATCAATATGCAAACTAAAATAGGTGGAAAATTTGAAAATCCTTTTAAAGTGTTGGTTCAAATTTACAAAGAGAGAGGAGGTAAACTTAGGTATCTTTACTATGGCGTTCAAATGAATTATACAAGAGCTTTTGTTAGTTGGGGGATTATGAATACTGCTTACGAACATATAAAAACCTTTGTTTATTAAGTAAGTGCTGTATTTCTGAATACTATTATAAAAAATAGGTAGGTATGTTTTTAGGTTGCAGTTTTTCTAAATCTTGTCACCTACTTTTGACATAAAACAAATAAAATAAAATAAATTAGAAGTAGGACTTTACCAGTTAAGGGCTATTATTGTAATAATTTGGATTGTTGATTCTATATTATTTCCTCAGTGATAAGTCACAAAAGACTATTTTTTTTTGTTATATTGTTAACGTTTTAAATTTTATATTTATTACACAATTTTAATTTAGTAAGTATACCAAGTTGTTGAGTGATTTAATCTATGAAATTACCATTCTGTCAAAACATGTCTCAATAATGGAGAATTACCTTATATGTTTAATAAATTAATATTCCTGTTTTTTATTGATTTCTTTCCTCACAAAACCTAACCATGATTTTAAGCAAACGTGAAGCAAACAAACAAATATTGACATTCTAAAAGTTACCTACCATAGAATTTCTCTAAGCTACCTACCGATTGAGCAATGTAAAAAGTTCAAAGAGCTATCCGGTAGATGGCAATAGTTGTTTGTAAAATAATTGTAATTTTTAAATAATAAAATACAGAATGAAATCTGTCGTTGATAACAAATAAACATCCGTTTTAATTGAAATTAGTGTTTGTACTTTTCTAGTAAATTAATCGAATGTTTGTAATGTACTCCTAACATCTTGATTTTCTTATTAAGATTAGTTTATGCTGGTCTCGTTTTGTGTAACTATCGCTTCAATACACGCATGTATTTTTCTTCAGAGAAAGGTGATCCCACGGGAAAACTCTTAATTTAACGGTTTATAACTTGGAATTAAATTGAAGGGGTTTGATGGTACGGGGATGAGGAGTGTCACGCGAGACTCGTGTCTATGCTAAGTACCCGACAGTGGCGGGTTTTCGTAGTAACGACAATGATTAACTAACTAATTAACTCACAAAATATTGGTAATGGAAAAGAAGAAAACCAGACTGACGTCTCATTGAAAATTAACCAGAGTGACTAATCAACCGTTTCAGTTTTCTTTAGCTTTAAAGTGAATAAACCACTGAGGAAAATTGCACTCCACTGGTTTTCAATCCCTACTATGACTCGTTTTTTATTCTGTTGTTGAAAATGAACCCTACCGGATGAAACAAAGACATTAACTTCACTTTATTGCCCTTAATTTCGATGCTTTTCTTTTTAAATTGTCCGAATTTGTTTATTTAACATCTCGGGGTCGTAGAAGTCGGATGAAAAGTTATCTACTTGGCAAAACCTTTTTTCTACAACCTGTTTATTTGCGATACGCCTCTGACATCGAATAAAAACTATTTTCACGTTTGGAGATAGTGAATTTTGTTGATATTTCACAACTTATTTAAAAAAAAATACTGGTAAAGATACGATATTTTAGTATCGTTACAATATGTTATTATTTATTACGCAATAGTGTCATCATGCGTTTTATATTCATGTTATGTGTGTTTTTAACGTTAGATTTCGATTTTAAAAATGGAGTTGTCGTAAATTCTTGGTCATTACGCAGAAAACTGCATCAGATACATGGAAACCTCGTTGGGGAATCACTTACACATCCAAAGAAAAGTTTGCTTGAGGGTATACACGAGAATAAACCTCCTCGACAATGAATAATGATGTAAGTAGTAATATACAGTACGACTCTGGTCAATGTAACATACAGGATGTTTCATAAAAAGGTGACTGCGTTTCTAGGATAGTTAGGAAACTGAAAAATAATTAAGTTTTGATTAGTAAAAAACCTCTTGCTGCGCCCCTGACTTTTCTTCACGAATGTAGATAGTGAATTTTGTTGATATTTCTCAACTTTTATAAAAAAAAGATAAATGTATTCAAACAAATTAGTATTGGAATAATGCGGCTTAGATTATTACTTTATGTGCTTTTACCGTTGTATTTCGCTTATGTTGAAGCAGTTGATATAAATAATACCTTGTCATTACCCAAAACATATCAGGATGTAAATAGAACCTTTCGTGTGGGACCATATATACGTCCTCATGACTTTGTTCAGGGAATACCTATAAGGCGTCCTAATCGAGAATAATGATGTATTGTGAGTATACTTTTAAGTATCTTCTGTAAGTTCCTTGTGGCATTACTTATTCTTTTTTCTCTTATTCTTTTGGGAATCAAACCACAAAAATCATTTTATTAATTTTATTACTAGTTAATCTTGACAACGGTAGCTGGAACGCTACCGAAACGTCGAAATAGTGGTTTTATTCCCAAAAGAATAAGAGAAAAAAGTATACTTTTAAGGTTAGGATAGGCAACCAAATATTCTTGGAAGTAAAGAGGATGGATTAGTCATTGTTGTCGTTTTTATTTTAGAAAATTATAGAACTATGAAATAATTTGAAATACAAGTCATTCTAGTCTTTTATCATGAAGCTTTAGCATGTTCTATCCTTTATGTTTTTATTTATAACGCAATTGTGTTAGGATAAGACCAAAAATGTATACCTAGATACTTCCACCGATTGAGTTTTGATTGGTAAAAATCCTTTTGTTGCGCCTCTGACTTTTCTTCACGAATGTAGATAGTGAATTTTGATGATATTTCACAACATTTATGAAAAAAAAAGATAGATGTACCTATTCAAATAATTTAGTATTGGTATAATGCGTCTTAGATTATTACTTTGTCTGTGTTTAGCATTGTATTTCGGTTATGTTCAAGCAGTTGATGTAAATAATACCTTGTCATTACACAAAACATATCAGGATGTAAATAGAACCCTTGGTGGAGGAGGATATATGAGACCTCATGGTGTACTTCGCTCTGCTTTGGTTCAGGGAATACCCAAAAAACGTCCTAATCGAGAATAATGATGTATTGTGAGTATACTCTTAAGGTTAGGATAGGCAACCAAATATTCTTGGAAGTACTTGGAAGTACTGATGAACTAGTTTTTGTTGTCGTTTTTATTTAAAAAAAATATAAAAAGATTGAACAATTTGAAATAAAGTCATTCAAGTCTTATCATGAAGCTTTTGTATGTTCTATCTTTTATGTTTTTATTTATAACAATTGTGTTGGGATAAGACTAAAAATGTACCTAGATACTTCCACCAATTGAGTTTTTGATTGGTAAAAATCCTTTTGCTGCGCCCCTGACTTTTCTTCACGAATGTAGATAGTGAATTTTGTTGATATTTCACAACTTTTATATAAAAAAAAGATAAATGTTTTCAAACAAATTAGTATTGGTATAATGCGTCTTAGATTATTACTTTGTCTGTGTTTAGCGTTGTATTTCGCTTATGTTGAAGCAGTTGATGTAAATAATACCTTGTCATTACACAAAACATATCAGCATGTAAATAGAACCCTTGGTGGAGGAGGATATATGAGTCCTCATGGTGTACTTCACTTTGCCTTGGTTCAGGGAATACCTAAAAGACGTCCTAATCGAGAATAATGATGTATTGTGAGTATACTTTTATGGTTAGGATAGTTAACCAAATATTCTTGGAAGTAAAGAGGATGAGCTAGTTTTTGTTGTCGTTTTTATTTAAAAAAGATGAAACAATTTGAAATAGAGTCATTGCAGTCTTATCATGAAGTTTTTGCATGTTCTATCGTTTATGTTTTTATTTGGGATAAGACCAAAAATCCACCGAGTTGTCCACCAGGTTGAATTCTTATTAGAAATCAGTTTACTACTTGCATAATTTGAAAAGTTATTATTGTTTTCTTATTTATCTCATATAAAACGTTCTCTTGATTGTAAAGATGGATAAGAGTATTGTTTTTGCTATATAAATGTTGACCTTTAATATTCTCATTTTTTATATTGATAACAGTGTTTATAAAATACGACTTTTCACGATAAAAGTGTAATCTTCTCATTTCTCGTCAGTTTTGATAATAACACCATGAAGCTGCTAAGTTTTAATTTTATAATTTGCTCATTGTTTGTCGTGGTGTTCGGTCAACAACAGGCGAAATTGGATACAGTAGCTCATGTATCTCACATGCTTGTTCGTGTTATGCCAAACTGCCCTTCCGGCGAAGTGATGATAAGAGGAAGTTGTCGAAACATTTACCATTAACATCACACGTAAGTGACCAGTAACTCAAAATGTTCACATACAAATTGTTATTTATCTATGTTTTTGGCAATGTACACCCGTCATAATTTGTTTATTAGTTGGAGTTATTTTGACATATAAGCATGCGCACTTTTAACCGGTAATGACGTTTAGCGTGTTAACCTAGCTTTATTGTTATTGTGTCTTGTAAGTTTATAATTGAATTTGTGTGTTTTCCTTAACCATATCCGGTATTAATTAAGTGGTACACAACAAACATTTACATAACCTTTAACATGGAAAAACTTTGACACGGAACACTGTTGTCTGTTAAGTCAAATGTCAAAACAAAATAATACGCTCTAATACGCGTCCCGACGCTATCTTACAGTATTATAGATATTTTAGGATTAATGAAAAATTAGATAATGGCGTCTCTTGACAGATACTTAGCATTATTTTTGATTGTATTGTGTTTAGCTGATGTTTTTTTATGTTTATCTATTTTTTACAGAAAACATCCCGTAATTGGCTGAAAAGAAGAGAACTTATCAACATGAACGTGCTTCGTGAATCTTATTATTATTGTATTCAACTTTATTGTTTATTAAAATAAATATTTGCAAATAATATTTTATTTTACTTTAAAAACTGAACCTATGAGAAGAAGGAAATAACATTAGTTGATATTCTTCTTTTTTTGAGCTGTTTTAAAACGAATTTTTAAATAAAGCAGCAGATCGACTTGAAATATAATCCAGAGAGAAAAAAAACTAATTATTTGTAATAAATAAAATGGTTTTCGACGTAATAAATTGTTTTAATCTAACAGAGAAATCAGATTAAAACCGATACGTGCCCAAATTACTGCTCACAATAATATTACTAGACACATTATTAATTTTATCGAATAATATAACAAAAAAGATATTGTGAAACCATTCATATTAATTAAAATTACATTTTCTCCATTTTTAACAACCTATTCGTGTTTTTGCGTTTGTATTGTTACGTAAACGTATCCAGGGTAGGCTCTAACTAAATACAAACCATTTCGGGCCCAGCATTTTTTTTAGTTGAATACAATATCTTAATGTTAAGCAAATGGGCGACTCTACACCAGTTACTGCCATCTTCAAAGTAATTACTTTCATATAGAACCTCAATTCCAATCTACTCCTACTTGTACAAACGAACGCATCTTCCATAACAGACATCTACGCAAGCGCCGTTGTATCAACCACAAATATAAACGCTTTACTTATTCTTTTTTGATGTTTATGTAGTGCAGGTTAAAATTTCGATTTCTTATTATAAGGGAAAGAAGCCGCGTCTGTCCAACTGTAATTGTACAAACTATCGCGATATGTATCGGTATCTGAAAACGGTGACATTTTCATAATTATACCTTTTACATTGTGAGTTTTCTGAGTTAACCACAAACAAATTAAGATACAAGTTGATAACGTGAATTGTCTACCCGAGTATCCTGTAGATTTTTTTGTGAACAAATTGTATCTATATAATTATGGTGGGTATATGTAATTAACCTCCCTCACTTTTAGTTTAAGCTTAATGATGTTAAATAATAGTGCAAAGCATTGTACGAGGGAGAACTGTCAAGTCTGTTCTTCGGTCTCAATGTTTGATGACGATGTTATACCCCTTTTTGGTTAAACGCCAAACAGGGCTTCATAAACACTCTGGCGTATTCCTTCGTGATAAGTTGGTGTTTTTGGCGAATTGGACAAACGGCAAACCTTCTGACCACTTGTTTGAATCATTGTCTTGCATCCAAGCAGTTAACATATTTTGTATGTCCTGATTGGCTCTTTCAACTGAGCCTTGTGTTTGACTGTGACGAGGGTTTCCGAGCACTATTTTAACATCTTTCCACATAGCGCATAGTTCAGATATGACTCGATTACTGAACTCTCTGCCATTATCGGAATGCAATATAGCGGGAGCATCAAATATTAAAAAAAAATTGGAGAAGGTGATATGCCACTTCTTCCGATATCTTGCTTTTTAAAGGTCGTAACTGGGCAAATTTGGTTAAATGATCTTGATATACCATTATAAACTTGTAATCGCCATCCCTGTGTGATTGCAAGTCTATCAAGTCGACTTGACATCTAGAGTTCAATTGGGAACTGAGCATTGGTTTCACAACAATACCTTTTTTAGGCGCACTATGTTTCATTTGACATTGCTTACACAAATTTAAATACAACATTACAACTTCATAAGTAATATTCTTGTATCTAACTTGCAATTCTTTGAGCATTCGTGTTCTTCCTCCATGGCCTGTTCTTATGTGAGTTTCAGAAAGTATTGTAAACAACTCATCATTAGTGACATAATACTGGATATTTGTTTCTCCTGGTTTTAATGGCACAATTAACTTTTCTTCATCACTATTTTTTAAAATGTCGAAACGTTTTAAACGTCCGTAGTCCAAAGGTGTACTACACTTACTTTTAACAGAAATCACTTCAGAAACGATTTTAGAGTACTTTTCTTGTGAAAAATAAAAACAATTGTCTTCTCGTTTACTTCCAATTAAGGCATGTACCTAACTTTTCAAAAAACTTATCACGATTTACTGTAGTAGCCATTGAATACAAATTAAATTAGGATAGGGAGCGCAGTCAAACGTTGCGTTAGACTGATGAAGACAAAGCTAACTGAAACAAGGGGCTGGAACCGTCTAAAAACTTGTCGCGACCTGCAGTGTCCGAGATTCACCGGACCTCATTTGTGTTTGTCGAGATATACCGGTGAAAGTCCGAATCATAGACAAAATAAAAGAGACGGATTGAAGCATAGGCGGTATTGGGCATAACGTTTCTGCGCCGCCACCCGCGCATCGAGTCGCTGCGGTCGCGAGAACTACAAGACTTTTTACATAAGGAGAATGGAATAAAATACTTCAAAATATTATAAATTACCTTTCACTTCAACATTTTGCCCTTAATGTCGATGAATGTCATCGAATATCCTAGTATATTTACTTTTAAGTCAATAAAAATGAAAATATACAAAATCAATCATGCTTTGGTTGATGTGAATCTGGCTTCTGTTTGTCAAAGTCAAAGTGAAAATGTAAATAAGAAGAAAGAAGATATATACATAAATATTATACAAAATACAAATGGTGAGTAGGATTTAAAATTAGTTCTACATATTATAAATTTATTCAGGATTTCAGTTCTAATAAAGTAAATAAAAGTAAGTGAACCTTTAAAATGTCATCACTAAATATAATAAATGTATTGCAGAAAATTGTAATAGCAAATATTTTTGTCCACTTCGCAATTTGTAGTAAGAATAAAACATTTTTCAAATCTCCATTTGGTATTAATCAAAGTGAACAGTGCTACAAAAGTTTAGAACTTCCTTCTACATCCAATGATCAAAGGTTGTGTGAAGATTATTTTGATAATGCATTTATAGGTTCATTATGCTAAATACTTATGAAATTTTTTTTATCTTTGTAATCCTTACATCATGCATCATAACATAATACACCATCAAAAGTAGTTGAACATAATAATAATACCCAAGCTTTTGAAAATACCGTATTGCCTATATTAAAATGAAAGCTTATTTTTTCTAACTCAAACTCAATTTGGAACATCTAACTAACAAACTATGTTTGGAATCTAGTACTTTAAGTAAAATAAATGAAATTTAGTGTAAATAATTCATCTCTCAAGAAGAATGTATTATATTGATAAAGATCTGAGTTATTTCAAAATTAGATCCAGCAGGCTTAGATTTTAAAAAAAGTAGTACTATATTAACTGCAAGAAACATAAACTTTCGTGGTCAATAACACTATACATTTATAAAAAGGGTCCACAAGATGATGTTTTGAAACGTTTTATATATTTGCCCAGTAAATCTACTTTACAGTTACTTCTACGATCAGTGCCATTTGAAACTGGAATTAATAAAGCAATTTTTGATAGGCTTGAAGAAAGGGTTGTGAAAATGAAGCATATTGATGAAAATTGTGTCTTGTTATTTGATGAAATAGCTCTATAAGAACAATTGACTTTGGATGTGTCTAGCGACAAAGCTATAGTAGCATAAAAATTGGAATTCCACTGAGGATAGGGTTAAACTTAGCTCAAAAAAGTTTGTCACCTTATAAATTAAAAAATAATATGAGTAGTAAGAGGACTAGCAAATAAAAATAATGTTTTTTCTCTGTAACTTACGGTACTGTGTTTAATTTATTTTGTTTCAGACCTGTTCCTGCCTTCATAGAAATGGAGAATCTACTTTCTTTTTTGTTGTTTTTGTGAATAATTTTAAAATAATGTGCAATTTAAAATGTAATGTGATATTGGATTAACTTCCCTAAATATAAAGTAAGTTTAATAAAAATATGTTATTTTTTGATTCATAATATATAAATATTTGATAAATTGATGGTAATATAGATGTGGATTATTTATGTTATTATGGCAGTTTAATAAAATTTTTAAATTTGTGTCGATTTCTCATTTATCTAAATTATGTGTCTTGAAATTGTTTATTAATTATAATCATTTCATTAGAAAAAATAAAATATAATTTTATTTTTCGTAATGAAATAATTATATGATGAACAATTTTTAGACAAATTGTGAAATTCACCTACCCACAATCCAAACTAACCAGATTAAATATCCCGCCTTGAAAAATTAGTTCCGCCAGTCCTTCCTGGTGCGCTTCGATCAACGTGATGCCAACTGTTACTACAGGGTCGACAACTCTCATTATATTATATTTCTCTATGGTCCGAATGTATAATAGAATTAAGAAATGTTCGGACTTTCACCAAGGCATTTGACATTTGTCGTCATCCACCGGCGAATGTTGACATTCACTACTTTCGGTCTTTCACGGTAACATATACACCCATACACCCTAGGAGCGTAAATCTTAAAATTTAAAATAATTCTAGGAACTTTGGGTAAGTCACCGTTTAATTTCTGTTATTTGTCGCTACTTATGTTGGATGTCAGTGGAAACAGTAATCAGAAGAATAGAGACACAATTAACTAGAACTGCTACAAAAATCTGATGAAAAATGGACATACACGATTAAACGAATATCAAAAAGAATAAATATAACTGACATTTGACATTGCTAGTGACAGAATAACAGAAATGAAATGGTGACATGCCAAAAGTTTCTAGAATTATTGGCCTTCGATACTTTGAGAATCCAGTTATGAAGTTATTTTAAATTTCAAGATTTACGCTTTGGGGGTGTATTCATAATTTTAATGAAGCAATATAGATGTTTGCAATGATAAAAAACATCCAAAAATCTTATGATTTGAATGGTAGACATTAACTGTCATTCTTGACATAAAAAGCACTTTTTGTTGGCCAGACTTACCTTAGACTGAGCTCCTCTATTGAAATACCTTTTATACTGAATTAAGTAGCCGAAGCAGCCATTTTAGATCCATTAAATGCAAGAAAATTGATAAGAATGATTCTATATTGTTTGTAGGGCGCTAAAACAAATCCCGCTTAGTTTTAAGGGGTGATACATTGAAAAGTTTATGTATGTAGGGTCTAATAGATTATGTTGAATATCTGGGTAGCTGCTAGTACTTTCTGTACATATCTATGGTTCTTTTAGATCAGTGTTTATCAAAATGTTTAAATTTACCTACACTTCAGCGGGACCTCGTACCTTTGCAAATATGAAACAGCATTCGTTTTGTAACAATGGCCTCGTTTTCATCGACAACCAGTCGAAACATATTATTTTTATTGTCAGGAAGCCAGATAGTGTTATTGAAGTTTATTATAGTCTTCAATTCAAGCTCGATTTCGAAAAAAATATATGCAAGATAATATAAAATATACATACTGGTCTGGACAACGGGAAATGCTCGATTGTAATTTAGATGATGATATCCGCAATTACATGAATCAGCGTTTAACGATTATGTTTTTTTTACAGAAATTTTGCATTTTTAAATAACATGATGTCTTTCGATTTCGCGAATTTGTTCCACTTTAAATGCTAGTCTCGAAGAACCTCTTAATGCGTATAGATTACCTTCATTTTTTTAATAATAACAATTATATTATTCGTTATCTATAAGTCTTTTGTCTTAACAGGTTACAGGTGCAATTTTATCCCTTTACGAGGGACAATCAATATTTAAAAAAAAATGTAGATTTGGCAAATATGTTTTTATTTATATTATATATATATATATACTGGAAGATTGCAGGAAAAATGGGGTCTACAAATTATGTTTGAAACATTGACTAGTTTTGAATTAATCTTGAAAAGTTTGCGAATGAATCTCACCGTGAAAAGAAAAAAACCACCAAACAAAAAATAAACAAGATAAAACTATTTATACGAAAGATATTTTTTTTATTTTGGGTGAGGGGCTACAAATTATTATTGACCGAGCGGTGTGAGGCTAATAAAGTCTTCACCATCATGGTGTATATACAATATTTCCCATCACTAGCCAAATTCAAGACAAAAATTAATAATAATTCACAATATCTTCTGTAAGTTCCTTGTGGCATTACTTATTCTTTTTTCTTATTCTTTTGGGAATCAAACCACAATAATGTAGTGTACGGACAAATAAATATTTACCAGCTTAGAATTTCAATGAATATTATTGACGTAAAATGAGATGAAATGAAATTTTACTTTATATGTGTTAGAATAATATTAAGGTCAGTTTGTTAGAGGATGTGATCGGTGACCGATAAGAGACGCAATTACCGAAATAAAAATATTATTGATTGTCTAGTTGTCATATTTTTCGTTGTGTCAGATAGGGACCAAAAATTATTTTATTAATTTTATTACTAGTTAATCTTGACAACGGTAGCTGGAACGCTACCGAAACGTCGAAATAAAAAATAAAAAACATTATTGTGGTTTGATTCCCAAAAGAATAAGAAAAAAGAATAATTCACAAACGCACCTCGAGAAGCGTTTACCCCGTCGTCTGACTGACAAGTACACTGTCAGTTTTCGATGTATTCTGAACGTACTTGTTATGTCATCAGTCATTTTGGTTGAGCGCGAATTTTAAACTGATGGCAATTTTATTCAAATAATTTTATCTTGATAGGTAATTTCAAGCAGCAAATTTTTTTAACTGCAGACTGCCCAATTAAAGGAGCTTCTCCAAATGCTATTTATGATGAATGAGTAGTGGAAATTAAATCACCAATGTTGAAAAGTACAGGAAAAACTTATTTTGATGAAGCAGGTAATATTAGTTCCAAATGTTTACATCAGATTCAAATGCACATGCACCTCACTGGTAAAAAAAGCGATATTTGTTAGAGCTGATCCGGACTTTGAATCAAATCAAATAATTTCTTTAGAAACATATAAAATACGCCAGTTTTGTTGATAATCTACTGAAAAAGATTCCTTGTTTTTTTTGGAAAAAGCAGTGGGTATTTAATAAAATTTAATTTGTGAAGAACTGACACATTATTTTATTAAATAATTTTGAACAATAGCACCACAAGCTATAAGAAAAATATTATCTACATATTTAAAAAAAATTAGAATAATACAAGCGTGTAGTTTTCACTAACCCCCTCAATATAGATTCACAACGTATTTTATAAGGTGATTTATAACGATTCTGATTGAAGAAAAATAAAAATCCTAAAAATACACAAACAAAGTATGTTGACTTATCAGTGAATGCTTTCGAGTCTTTTTATGCTTCTCTGCCATTGCTTCCGTTTTTTTTGCATCCCTATTAATAGAAATAAATGTTTTGTTCGATGTTTTAATCGTAGTACTTTTACATTCTGGAACCGCACAATATTTATAGCTCTGACTCTGGTCCATTGTCGTATAGTTGAAATTATTTATAAACGTTCTTTTTTCACAAATACAACACTGTTTAGAGTTTGATGAAACGTATAATAATAAGCATATTAGCAAGCTATACTGTAAATACTGTTACTAGATAAGTAGTCATCTAACCGAAAACCAATCCGTGCGATATCCGCTCTCTGAACGAGAGATTTCATATGCGATGACGTCACACCTGAAATTCGGAGAGGAGCGCTGTTTGATGTTTATAAATTTTTTTAGGCTTCTTAGGAGTCTTGCTGACGTCTAATTTTTTGCACAGTTCCTCAAAATGATATGCTCTTCCTAATGGTACAATAAAAAAAAATGTGAATGAGCCCGTTCTCCACTTTTAAGCACAACACTATACAGCATGTCACTCACTCAAATAGTTTTGTCTTCTCTCATCTACGATACAGCAGATTGTCGCCCAGAAAAATGGAAACAACTTCAACCCTCGTAGACAGACGTTTTAACTTCTACAAATTTGTTCCATCCTTGAAAGCCCCTTTAATAAAATGAATAACGAACTTTTTTTTCGTAATAACAACAATTATAAAATTCATAACGTGTGAGTCTTTTGTCTCAACACTTTGATAAGCGTAATTTTTTTTATCTTGAATTCGTTACGTATCTTGATGATAATTATCGAGCAAAAATCTTGAAGCGTTCATAAAATATTCTATGAAGGATTAAAAATAGGAGATGATAATGGCATATGTGTGGAGTATCCTCCTTTAGACATTGTAATTACTTGAGTGAATTCGTTTCTTGCGGCGTAGATTAATTAGACCGTTGGGGGTTAATTTTGTTCGGTAGCAGGATAAGTATGTATTCTGCAGATTAATTGATAATACTTTATTGTTTTTTAAGCAAGCGGAACTCTTTATTATGTGATTAATTATTGATATGAAGTTGCTTATGCTTATCTATTTATGCTATTTAAGTTAAGTCTATTGGTATGGTTAGTGCTATAAAATATAGCTCGCTCAGTAACAAATAGCGTCATTGGAAATTATTGAAAAATCACATTTTAATGGATAAGTTATTGGTTATTAACAAAAGAAAATTATAACCAACTTTTTTGAAAAAATGGTGAAGTTGCCGGGATAAAAAAAGCTGCGCGCAGTAAATGGCTTCTTCGCCAAAATTTAAGCCGCAATTTCAGTGGGAAATTTATTTTGGTAGAATCTATATTGTCATTGACAAAATATAAATGTTATACTTTGTGAGAAAATGGTTTAATATAAAATTGTGTGAAATTTTTGTTTGAACTGCGGTTTATTAGGTCAAGTAAATATTTTTTACAATCTCAGCTTCGAGAGATCAAATCTTTGTTTGGACCATGGCAAAATCATGCCCCCAATCGGTTCATGGAAGTTGTAGTGACTAGACTACGTCTAGGACATAGCAGACTCAGCCATCAATATCTACTGTCAAAGGAGTGTCAACCGTATTGTGAAGTATGTGAGCATCCCATTACAATTAAACATATTTTGATTGAGTGTCCGCTATATAGTGTCGCAAGGTTACTGCATCACCTAACGAACAATTTAAGTGCAGTGTTCAAGGAGTGGAGTGTTCAAAGTTTAATACAGTTTTTAAAGGATTCTGAGCTTCTATACGAAATATAATTATTGTATTGTTCAACTAACCTATGTACAAAATAATCATTCGCTGTTCCACCGCTAATAACCAATATGGTTGATGCGGAAATTAAAAAAAAATATATATATTTTCAACAAAAATCCTAGTAGAAAACTGATGATGCCATCATATAAAAGATATTGCGTAGTATCATTTTGATATGTTTTGGAGTTTTGGACACGCAAATGTTGTTCAGTCGTTTGTTATAAACATTTAAAACGAAAAAAACCTAATTTTTTTGTTTTTTTTTCATTTAGCGCAAATCCTACTGATGCCGTCTCAATGAAATGTATCGATAAATAGAGTACACGCATATTTCATATTTTGCTTTGATATTAATTTATAAAAGTAAGGATATCAAAAATGACTAATAATGGGAAATAAACCAGTTTCCATTGGAAATTACTCCCAAATTTTAAAATAAAATTCAAATTTCAATGCACTTTCCGACCACAACCCGAGGAAGAACGTTACCGATGATACGCGTGATGTCATATCTCTTGTGTTTACTTATGTCAATAGGTATGGCCGGTATTGCATTAGGTTATGTGTAGTTGTGTGTTTATATTGTATTTTAATCAACTATTAATTGCTTCATCGACGTAAAAATATCATTTATATGTTTGTTTGAGACCATTACGTGTTGTGTGTGCTTTTTTTATTTCTAAAAGTCAACGTAAAGTGGAAAGTGGTCATAAATATTCGATATTTCCGAGGATATTTTAAAACTTTTGGAAGAATATATTTCATTCACTAGTTCAGTGCTCAGTGACGATTCTTTCATATTTTGTGAGTGAAGATATGGATAGCGAAGGTTTTGTAAAAGCACAAACTGATAACTTGCCCAAAGTGGACTCATTTATGCTGCTTGAATTTATGAAGTCAAACAGCTGCTTTAATGCAGAGGAAATAAGAGGAGTTAAGGCATTATCGTAAGTACGATTCAAACTATGTTTTATTTATATAATATATACCAAGCATATTTCGATGTGTGGTCGTAAGAAAATGATGTTTTTATGGTTGATTCCTAGACATATAGGTACACAACCTCAAACTATTTAAAAATAAAAATTACCAGCATAGAAGTAGGTACCTACATTAAAATGGTCTTCACAAACAAAAGTAATGCCCTTCTCTTAAGTGTATTTTTGCTTGCGCCACCAGGTGAAGTAACAAATATTTTGTCTGGAGTTTTAATAGACGTTGATTTACACACTGGAACAATGCAATACTTGGAATACAAAGTTTTTTGTCGGCTTTATGCATTTTTAAAGCTTTCTGAAACAAATTAGGTCACAAGAACTCAGAGCGTGATACACGAATAAGCACGTAAACAAATGACGTCACTCCATGGGACAGCCATGTTTATGACGTAAACCGCGTTTTGGAGGACTTTCAAATTTTATTATTTTCAAAGTCGTTTCAAAAGTGAAGTTTTTATTTTTTTGAAAAAATAGGCATTTAATGTGTTTGGAGACCTGATAAAGCGTCAATTCCCACCAATAGCAAAATTTATGCTTAAACCCTATTGTAGATAATTGAAATACGAACAAAATGAGTGGTCGAGCTAGTCAATCGGATAATTAGGAACCGAGAAAATTCAGGAAAAAACGGGAATTTTTTTGAAAATCAATATCTTCGTCATTTTTCAATTGCAAGAGCTGGAACTTGGTACAAAAAAAGTTCTTCGTATGCCCTTTATATGCGCGAAAAGCAGACGACAAGTGACGCTTAGTTTCATCACAATTGCAATTTTAATTTTATCATACGATAATTTTCAAAGTGTCTGGATGCGTTGTCGATTCTCCGATTTTGAATTTGAAAACGGTTAATTTGTAACAATTTCCATTTACCATAGGTGTACGGTACATTTTTTGAAAGGGGTTGATTAATTTGTATTTCTACTTTTATCGGCAGTTTATTCACTACAAACCGGTGAACTACAAGGTACTTTTGATAGGTCATAGCAAAACACAATTATTATACTTTTTGCCTTGTATATATGTATGTATTTTGGGGCGACATTCACTGAGACCTAAAAGATCTATTGTACCCCCTTACTTCTACTCAGTTTCTGAGGAGAGTCTCAGCAGCTACTAGCTCCTTTAGTCCTATTTCCCGGAGGAATTTTAAGATGTTTGCAGGCTTCAACTAAGGTAACTGTTCCTCTTCTATCCAGTAATCTCCCAGGTGTTGTGCTCTAGGATTCTGAAGTGCTGTGCAGTTGGAAAGTCTGTAAATGGAGATTTCTTCTTCCATGCCAAAAAATCTGTATTCTTCTTCCTCCACTATTTTGAGCTTTTTCAGGTGCCCATTCAGGCGACAATGTCCCGTTAGGATCCCTGTTAAAACTCTTAGCGCAGTTTTAATTTGACTTATTCATTCATTTGATCTCAACAGGTTGTAGTAACCCAGAAAAGTATTTGATTGTATAAGCCCTACTAGATCTTTCCAATGGTCAGATCTTCTCTTTTTCTCGGCTTTACCCATTTCTTCCAATATTACATTGGGGCTGATTCCGCAAAAGAGTTCAGGCCCCCAGAAAGGGATTTCAGTCCCCCTCTTTGCTAGTTTATCTGCTATTTCATTTCCTTCTATTCCAGTGTGTCCTGGAATCCATAGTACAGTGACTATATTGTTCTCACCTAGTTCATTGAGTTTATCTAGGCATTCCCACACCATTTTGAAATTGATTACACAAGAGCTCAGTGCTTTAATGGCTGCTTGACTATCCGACATTATGATAATCCTTTGTCTTCTGTATTCTGCATCAATATTGAACAAGGCACACTTCCTTATAGCGTGGATATCCGCTTGAATGATACTTGGGGTTTTTCCCAAGCTTTCCGAGTGTTTGGTTCCTGGCCCGAACACTCCTATCCCTGTTCCTTCCATTGCTTTTGAGCCGTCTGCTTACCATTGAATGGCATTCTTTCCAAGTTTGGTAATGGTATTTGGATCCCATTCTTTTTTGTTGCTTAATTTTGCCTTAATTTCCACTAATACCACAAATAAACTTTCTTTAATATCTCAAAGATATTACTAGACGATTGTATACATAACGTCTCCATCCCATCTTCCGAAAAACCAATAAAAGAGGGAGACTTTCATGTTACACTAGCTCTGTGAATTGATGAACAAATTCCTATTAAATCTGCGGCAAACTTCTTTTTATATTGAATAACTTTTAAAACGATTTAGGAGTTAAGGGGACGCCATCTGGGGCTGGATTAAGTTTACTGCCAAGGCGGTCTTCTATGATATTGTGCGGTGTGTGAGACAGTGGCGTGGAAGGGATATTTCTCCCTTATTCTTTTAGTAATACCCACTAACTTCTTAATTTCTTCTCAAAAGTGATATTCAATCTATTAGTGGTTTCTTACTGTGGTTATTACAACTTTCTTGTTCATATTCCAAATGCTGTTTATACAGACTGCGCCAATTATTTATATAAAAAATATATTTGGAAATATAGTCAAATGCTGTCTTATCATGCGGGGCATACTCACCGTTTCTGTTTTCTTTTTATTGCGTTTAATCATAACTTCCAAATAAAATCCGTAAGATGAATAAGACAGACTTATGCAATTTTGACGGGAGAAAAATAGTACATTGTTTACCGGGTAGGAAAAGCCACATTCCTGGACTCTGTGTTGCTAGGTCTCGGCTTGCGCCTCGACTTAGCAATCTTCACAGTCGTCCAGGAATGTTAAGCTTTTCCTACGAGGTAAACATACTATTTTTCCGCAAATCGTTTAAAATTCGACAGATATTGATTGATTTAAAAAAAAACGCGATAATTTTATTCCCAAATAAATGGTGCTTTGAAATTCCTAATAAAATTACTTGGTTTACTATGGAAACGTATTGAGGTTGAATTGTCAAACTTGACGCTTATAAATTTAATTGCTGGTGTTCTCGAAAGTAAAATGATAAGTGATGATGAAATTTCCATTCCTGGGACTCCTCCAGAGCTGGTTGAGGCAGTGAATACTGCTTCATTAGAATTATTGCCAAAGAAATCAAGAGAAAAGTACGAAAATGCATACAGACGTTTTATGGATTATCGCATGAGTGAAAATACGAGTTCTTTCTCAGAAAATGTTGTAATGGCATACTTCCTAGACCTTTGTTTAAAGATGAAATCTTCAACATTATGGGCCAATTATTCAATGCTGAAGTCAACCCTTGCACTTAAACACAATGTAGATATATCTACATACTCAAAACTTCGTTCTTTATTGTAACGGCAAGCTCAAGGTTATAGGGCAAAGAAATTAAGATTTTAACGAAGGAAGAAATTGAAAAATTTATCCAGGAAGCTCCAGATAAAGAAAATTTAATGATTAAGGTAATTTACAAGGTTTTAATTTCTATTTAGATTATAGCTTTATTTATTTTTTAGGTGGCTGTAATATTTGGTATTTCTGGGGCCTGTAGAATGGATTATTTAGTCCGAATGACTGTACACGATATAGAATACTTAGAATCTAAGCTTTTAATCAGCATACCTGATTCGAAAACCAACAAACCAAGATCATTTGTAATTAATCAGATCTACTTGAATGTTTATCGAAAGTATGTTTCGTTAAGACCAGAAAATATGAACAGTGACCGATTTTTCTTTAAATATCAAAGCGGAAAGGGTTGTAGACAAGTGGTAGGAATTCATCAATTTGGAAAAATGCCCAAAATAGTTGCTACTTATTTGAACTTGGTAAATCCGACAGAATATACTGGTCACTGCTTTCGTCGGTCTTCTGCAACAATATTGGTTGACTCTGGTGCCGACATAACTAGTTTAAAGAGGCATGGCGGATGGAAGTCATCAAACGTTGCTGAAGGATATATCGAAGAATCGCTTAACAATAAGGTTGAGGTGGCAAATAAAATTTTCACAGTACAAAATATTCAACAAAATGACCCTACCACCCTGCATGTTGTCCAAAATGTTTCTCATAGTTCTAAGAGTGTTCCTCCAATGTTCAATAATTGTACTAACTGTCAAATTACTGTAAATATAACAAATTGATCTTAAAAATGTATTCAGCAATGACTTGATGTTTTCAAAATATAAATGAATTCCTTATAAGCAATGTGTTTCCAATCATTTATGTAGAACACTAACAACTGTACGGAAATATCATTTCCTTACAGTAAGGAAATGACATTTCCTTGCAGTAAGGAAGTCCTGACTTTTTCTTCAAGAAATTTTGACAGGAATGTCAAAATTTCCTAGCGATTTGCGGAAAAGGATATGTATTTAGTTTTCAGCGATTCACCAGCGAAGTTTTTATTTAAATGTCAGTTTTGTGACTTTGACAATTCAAAGTGACAATATGAATAATAAGAAGCAATTTTCCGGTATTTTGCATCCTCAAGCAAAAAAAATGGTACTTAATCTTATACATCAGTGGTTCCCATACTTTTTTTTTTCTCATAGACCACTTTAAACATTTTGCTGGATCTGGTGGACCCCCTGCAGCTATTACATTTACTAACTTACTTCCAAAACTCGAAAAAAGTATATGTCTATGTAAATCTGTGTTGTGGCTATTTTTCAATCAACTATGAGTTAAAAGTTTTCAACAAAAAGGGGAGAATTTATATTGCTTTGATTGTGCTGTGAGTATTGTCATTTAAGCTAAGTTTCAAGGCCAGTCTAAAAAGCGTCTTCATCCAACAGTTGGATTCCTACTTTACTTTTTGGTATTCTAAGATTGACTCACAGTACAAGAAACCAATAAGCTCCCATTTCGGAGTGGTAAAAAGTAAAAATAAATATTTTCTTGTTTTGTAGCTATTTATTCAAACACAAAAATTACTACACTTTTAATTATGTTGTTATAACAATCTTAGTCGAATCAAAATTTAACATCAAAACTAATAATGATTATTATTTTAAAAACAGTCGCAATATAATCAAAATTTATTATTAGTTTTGATGTTAACATTTATCTCAGATTACCATTGTAATCTGAGATAAAAGTTATAATTTTAATGGGAGGGATGTACTTGGTGAATTGACAGACACATGGGCAATCGCTTGTCTGTATTTGATGGAAGAAAACCAAATTTCAAATATTCAACACTGTACTGTCGACACTTCTTCTTAGATTCAGCCATGTTTCGTATCAATTACCTACCTGTAAATATGAAAAAAATGTTTGTTAAGTAATCTTAAAATGATTTAACAAACATAATAGATGTGGCTTTTTAAGAGAATAATATATTTAAAGAATTGTAATGAAATTAAAGTAGAGCGAGCTGGAATAGAAGCTTAATATTCCTGAACTTTCTGTTCTTTTTCGAAATAAATATAGGTATTTAATTTTACTTTATACTTTTACTTTGTATATATTTTATACGTGTACTTAGTCACTTACTAAATGCAACATACTTATTCATTACAAAACACAATCAAAACTAAGTATTTATTTACGCACTTATAAAGATAAAAAATTAGGATTATCCATACAAAACGCACGCATCACTTAAAATTACTTAAAATCAGATAGTTTAAGAAAGTAAAAAAAATACTGTTATAATTTTCCTTGACCTATGAAATCTTTATTCTTGGTTCAGAACCTACTGTTTGTGGGTTTGTTTTTCCCGCAGATACAAGTTGGTAACAAATAGATAGGTAGGTACTTACTTTTCCAACACTGGCAAACAATAATATCAATTCACTTTAATTTTCAAAAGTCTGAAAACTACTTCCGTCACTGGTGAACACTTATATAGGTACACTTTCTTTTTTGAAATTTCGGAAACAACTGAGTAATGTTTATCATTCGCATTCGTATTTATATTAGAGAAAAATCCAACAAGTTCATGCAAGTTCAGACACGACTTTAACTAGGCGGGCGGGAGGCGCGGCATCGGCGAGTCTTGACACGCTCTTTCTGAATATGGAATATGCAAGTTCTTACAAAAACAATTGCTGAGCTTCTTATAATATTGTCTTCCTATATTCATAGGAGAAGTCAAGCTTCTTATAATATTGTCTGCCTATATTATTGTCTCCCTATATTCATAGGAGAAGTCAAGTCGGGTCACCTAATACATTTTTATAGACCCCCGTTAACGAGTTGTGAACCCCCATTTTTTTTCCTCGCAATCGTAGACCCCTGTCGGGCTCCCGTGGACCCCTGGGGGTCCACCTGGACCACTTTGGGAATCAATGTTATACATTATTTCGAGAATGAATGAAAAAGTGGAAATTCGTCAACCAGTGTGCAGGAAACATCAACCATCATTATTTTCTCCGGGTATATTTGTAATCTAGCATTCTGGTAACCTCTGTGTCTTCTGATTTGATACATATGGTTTGTGCAGACCTTTGAGCCCGCACGATAAGAGCGCTTTTGACTATAGCATTTTTTTTGTGAATACAAAGTTAACCTCACATTTGATAAAATAAAAACGTACGTCAATGGGATTCTTCACCCTCTTCAGCCCCGAGATAGGGGGATGTTTTAAAAGTGGTGGACTTATCCCGTCAGATTTTTCTAACGATACCTAAAAGAAGCGATTAATTTGTTTGCTCGGGGTTAATTTCAGAACAATTAGTGAGTTTCACTGACAGACTATTTTGATTTTTATGTCCGGAAGGATGACAAATGACAAAGCGGGAACTGTGAGGGATTCATTCGGATCTAATCATGATTTATTCGGTAATATTTTTATGTACAACAATTTATTTTAGATTATTTGAAAGATAACGTATATATATATTTTTTGGTTATTAATGTTATATTTTTGTAATTGGTATTACTAGAGGTCGGAATTATACCTATATAAAAAGCACTTTTTACAAACTTTATAGTTGTGAGTGAAATTAATTTGCACTGTTTGACGTTAAAATAACAGTAAGTGGCTTGGTCACATAGTCCAGTAAATAAAGGGACAAAGCTCCTGAAAAGTCCCTGACCAGGCCCCCGGAGACCTATCAACTGTAGGCGGACATTTTTCGAAAAATCACGTCCAAAATCTGCCCAAAATCGTTGAAGAAGCAAAATTTGTGGAGTGGAGCCACCATTGAATTTTACTCACAACTATACTTTCATCCAAAATTTGGTAAAAATGGGACAGAAACAACAAAAAAGTTGAGTGATGTCAAGGGACACCCGGATGGAACGAAGTTCCTTTCGATTAATTAGTGAAGGAATGTTTTTTTATTTTTTTATTTATTTTATATACATATATATATATATATATATATATATATATACTCTGTCTGTCTATTCTTCCATACACGTCATAGATACGCGGGACTTTGTAAACACAACAGAGTGTATATATATATATATATATATATATATATATATATATATATACTCTCTCGACTTCGTAAACACAACAGCGTATAGGTTAGAACACGCACGTCTTTCTAAATACATACGTTCTGAAATTGTAATATTAAAATATGATTTGATTTGAATTTATTAAAATTCATTCATTATTATCATTATTTCTTATTATTTATTATTTAAGAAAAAACCTGTATACACTCAACAAAAATAATCGACGCGACACCACACTGTTCAATGCGAAATAGAAATGAAAATATCTGGCTTGCTTTCTATAAGAGAGAAAGATACAGACAGAGAAACATGCGCCGCCGTACAGCTTACAATAGCTTCCTATATCAAAAAGTGTCGTGACAAAACTTTTCGTAAGAATTTTATCCGTCTAGCCTCCTTTCACAACGCGCGATAAGGAACTTCGTTCCAAAAAGACACAAGAAAGTGAATACTGTATAGTAATGATGAAATTTCTGCCACCAGCAGTGTTTAATAACACAAAATTTGAAGTAAAATCTAAAAAAATCTCTCAATATTGTAAATTGATGGATTAAAAATGGTACCGGTGAATACATTGTTATTTTCACATATCGAGGTGAAATTTTCACTTCCTATAACTTGAATCATTACTATTGTATATCCAAAGAATAGGAAATACTGAAAACGAAAAGGTTGAAGACCTCTCTTTTGAAAAATCATATTTCTTTAAATAAAAAATGAACAATCTCTTTTAATAACCCGAACACGTTTCTACAAACTCCGTGTCGTTGCAATATTGTCCGTAATTATAATACCTAGCCGTGATGATGACAGAGAGACACTCGCGGGAACAGATCTACGAGAGAGAAAATATCATTTAATCCACCCACAGGTTGAGCGAGTCTTCCAACTTAATATCAAAAAAAGTGGACGACGAAATGCCGGCATTTCTTAGGCAAATGAGCAGTTGCCGAGAAATTGAGTTCGTGTAACAAAACAATAATTGAAATCAGCTGGGTATCTAAGCGCGACGTGAAAATTGCAGCTCCCATTTCTGCATCAATTAGCCGGCCTTGTTATTAGACAGTGCCGGTGAAAACTACGTCACCACAAACATGTCCTTAAACAGTGGTGTACTATACAGGCTGTTTCACGACGAGCTCTATACAGTGATGGGCAAATGTGTGGAACCAAGTAAATATCTCTGGAATTATTAGAGATATCAAAATGAAATTTGGAAGGTGGATACTACAGTAGATTGCCTATTTGTTTTCATATTTTTGGAACTTTAGTTCTTTATGCCAGGTTATGTTTGAGCGACCAGGGGTCGCGACGCAAAAGATCTGACCGTTACGCGTTACGTTACGAAACGTTATGTTACATTTCTTCGTTATGTGCCTTGCTTTTGCGTGCTTGTGCCTCCTTAGTCTCTCTCTCTCGTTTACGAAGCAGCGATTCATAATAATAAATATGCTCCTACCCGGATTTGAACCCGGGCCGCCCGCGTACAATGCAAGCATTCTAACCACTGAACCACCGATGCTATATTGAAATTCTATGCAAAGCTGGTATTCGCAGTGCTAGTGATCTACTTGAATTTGTTCGGATAAATTTTTACTATTATTTCCATAATTTGTTTTGCGCGATTTAGGGGTCTAGCACATTTACTTTTCGAAATACAGGGTGTTGAAATTTTGAAAGCTTGAATATTTTAATTCGATAACTTTAAAATGGATGGATAAATTGATTTGTCATTTGGCAGGTTGTTTTTAAATGTAAAAGGGCATATTTTGAAAGAAATTGTAGTTTGTGCAACTAGTGTGGATATGATGGCCATGTCGCACGAGGACGAATCGTTCAAGTGCGATACAGACAATCCACACGAGTCGAGCAGCATATTTTTTCTACGATCCACTTAAGAAAAAATCTAGAGAATAAAAATTTCTATAAACTGTAATATACCTAACTTCAAATTAAAAATTTTACAATTCAATTTTATGTTTCCACTAATTTTGTGGTAAACGTACAGTTCTTGAAATTTGTATAGGGCTACGGTTTCATTTTTTAAATATACGATGCTGTTCTAAGTAGATGTTGCCAGTCGGACTCCCTCATGAAAGGTTCCGTACCACTATCTATAATAATGAATATTCTGCTAAATATTTCAAACGTCTACCTGTTGTTGTTATTATTATCAAGCAGAATAATTATTTTTTGAAATAAAAGTAACAATTAAAAAAAAACTTTTTCACGGGAATCGAACCCGGGTCTACGGCGTGAGAGTCTGGATTGCTTACTACTCAACCACTGAGAGATATGAAAATTGTTTATCTATAACGTCACATGTACCTATTACATAATTTTATAAAATCTGAGGTCTCCTCAAATACCCATTTTATTCTGTTTTAAGTATTATTTGTTGGTAATTTGTACGGATTATTTCTTTCAAGTTTATCTTTGTAAATGAATATTCTTGATCCAGTGCGCTTCTATGAGAAACTTTGACAAGTTATTTTGACGTTTCTTTTAAATTGAAAAAAGATGAATGACGGATACTCAACTCGAATGCTGATTGGTGGATTTCATATACGTTCTAGGATGTATATGAAATTATATCCGTTTAGTTAACTGATGGCCTACATTTCCATTTTGTAAACTGTGCAGAATAGTAGTTTGTGCAACTAGTGTGGATATGGACAATCCACACGATTCGAACATTATATTTTTTCTACGATCCCTTCAAGAAAAAATCTAGAAAATAAACATTTGAATATACTGTAAAATAAATATAACTTGAAATTTAAAATGTTCAACAATTTTATTTATAATCGTACCAATTCAATTTTATGTCTTCACTAATTTTTTTGTGATAAACGTACAGTTCTTAAATGTACAATTTGTACAATGTTACGGTTTCCCTTTTTAAATATGCGAAGCTGTTATAAGTAGATGTTGCCAGTCGGACTCCCGCACGAAGGGTAGGTATCGTACCTTTATCTACAATAAATATGCAAAATACGAAATATTTCAAGCGTTTACCTGTTGTTGTTATCAATATCAAGCAGAATAATTATTTAAAAATAAAATCATTAATTAAAAAAAAGTTGTTTCATGGGGAATCGACCAAGGTCTACCGCGTAAGAGTCTGACATGTTTACCACTCAACCACCGAGATCTATTATAAGGACATGTCCATCGGTAGCTCCTCAATTACCCATTCTATTCTATTTTTAGTATTTGTTATCAGAATAATTATTTAAAAATAAAATTAACAATAAAAAAAAACTTTCTCACGGGGAATCGAACCCGGGTCTACCGCGTGAGAGTCTGGTATGCTTACTACTCGACCACCAAAGAATATGCAAATCGTTTATCTATAACGTCAAATGTATTACATAATTTTTGCTTAAAAGGAACTAAAGTTCCTACCGTGTGACCCGCGACACGTTCTATTTTTTTTTAACAATTTTGATCTTCCGGTTTTACCGGAAGTAATGTCGATTTAAAAATTTGCAATGGAACAGCCTGTATATTATTCAAGTTTCTGATGAAACATTTTATTACGAATACAAAAATATCGGGCTCAATATTTTTTATTTCAATACCTACCGAGATATTAACAGAAAAGTAACTAAGGAAAGGAAAAATTTGATGGTAGCTAGTAGTCCATGAAATTCATTGTAGAAGTGACAGTAGTTGTCAAAATAAGTCATTAGTGTTTGTATTTGCACGTGAAAAGATTGTATTGTTTCAATTTGATCGTAAAATGGCTGAATTAAGTGAAAGAAAAAGAATAGAAATATTAATGATGATTGGGTATGTGGAGAGGAAAAGGACGCATCGAGAAGTTTGTGACCTTTTTAACATTGTTCATCCGAATGCACAAATATCCCGTTCAGTAGTGACGGAAACTTTGAAAAGGTACGACACAAGTGGAAAAGTTAGCAATTTATCAAAAAGTGGACGGTTAAAAAGTGAAAGTAATGAAGATGTAGCTCAAAATGTTGCTATATCTTTGGAAGAAAATCCTCACTTATCCACTACCGACCTCGCCAATGTGCATGGAATTAGCCGTCGTTCAGTAGGAATTCCACCAGAAGTAATAGCTATGTTACTAGAGAATTTACAAACCGACTTGCCTATTGTCAAGAAGTAGACGGTGCTCAGTTTGAACATCTAATACATCAATTTTAGTTTAGTTAAGTTTCAATGTTTTGAAAATCACTTAGTTTCAGCTAATAATTATGATTATTTCTTTAATGGATATTAGAATTTTCCTTTCCTTAGTTGTGTTCTATTGCAAATTTTAAAATCGACATTACTTCCGGTAAAACCGGAAATTCAAAATTGTTAAAAAATGTGGAAACAAATAGGCAATCTACTGTAGTATCCACCTTCCAAATTTCATTATGAAATCTCTAATAATTCCAGAGATATTTACTTGGTTCCACACATTTGCCCATCACTGTATATTGAGAGAATACTATAAAAATGGGCATAAATGGAGAAGAAGTTTGGTCGAATTTATAGAAATTATATTGACATACCTAAACTAAACGACAACTTTGCTTAAATATAACACCCTGTGTTTCTGTATTCTACCACAGATTATAAAGAGAACAGATACGAATCCCGGTAAAACATCAAACGATTTTCAGCTCCGTCTTCAATGACCTTGGACCCTTAACTCAATATGGCCGCGATGTTGCCAGCTTAAAAAATTTTCTGAATTTATTACCAAATTGCAGTGTTCACTGCAATTTCTAGTGCCGGATCTAGTTTTTTTGGAAGTTTCCACTAAATCCTTAAAACTGCGCAATGAATTAAAAAAATAATCATAATCGAATATATATTTATGTATTTATTAAATACCTATATGTACATTCCTATGATTTGTTGTAAATAGTCATCACTCTTGGGAGATTCATTAATAAATACATTTTCAGATAACACAAATAATTACAAAAATCATCCAAATTTTAAAGTACAAATAATTCTTAATTTATTTATTATCAAAGGGAATACAATATACACCTATGCATTTTGATAATAATTTGTAGCATCAAAGTTAATATCGAAAACTTTAAAATTTCTTATATCATACATAGGTCGGGATATTAAATTACATACTCACATCCTTTGGAAATCGAATAAAATTTATTTGGGCAGTCTCTGTATGAACGTTATGAATTTTGAGCACAGATTACAAGTGATTTTGAGCATATTTTGACGTTTTGAGCCAAGCCGTCACCGTTATTGTGCATGGTTGCCAAGCATATGGTTTGTGAAAAAAAGTATATATTTATGGTGTGACTTTTATACAAAATCTTTTTAATTGTATAATTCTTTTAATGTTAATAAAATTGATTTGAAACAAGTAATTATCGAATATTTGTATCTGTATAACTATCACACTTACAAATAATGCTTATAAAATATTTGACCTATGATCGTAAATTGAAGGAAATATTATGCAAATTGACAACCCTGTTGAGAAACTTCGCGAAACAGCCCGAACGGAGTCGACCTACGACGATGGACATTTAAATGGGTATGTCCACCCATCTCTCTCTCTTTTTACTGTTCTCTGTCAAGCTTTCGTATCTGTTCTCTTTATAATCTGTGCCTGAACGACAATTTTGTATAAATATAACACCCTGTGTATTATGAATTTTTTGTATTCTATAATGAATGTCACTGTCACAACTCGAACCAATCGATTCGATTTACTTCCATCACAATATGTCCGACTTGTCAAAGTCGAATTGATCTGGCAACGTCTTGAAGTTTTGCCAACCCGTAAGCTGTAAATGGCCCTGACTGTCAATCATAAATGACATTTTCGTCTATTACATTCAACGAGGTAAAAGAGAAAGGAGGGGAGGTAAGCCTGGTAGTGATTTAACCAACTTTCGACGGAAGTCGCCATATTGAGAAGCCACATTAGTGACATTAGTCATCAATTCTTGTATCAACATAGATAACCTTGATATACTGAACTGTGTCAAATTGAAAAGCCAGTATTAGAAAGGTTATTTATGAGTATTAGTATAAATTTAAGTTGATATTGAGTTGTACATTAGTGTTATAACCACAGAGTACACCATCTAAGAAGAGGCGAAAGAAAGTAGTTTTCGTGATCGCAAATTTGTGTGCACATGCGTGAATTAATTAGTTTATCTGTCAATGTCAAGTCGACACTTCCGTTCATTACCCTCAGTTCACCGTATATTATTTTAAGATTAGGTTCAAAATGAGCCACTTCTCATTACACACATGAGATTAATAATAAGGTGTTCTCATGTTAGTAGTTAAAAAAAATATTCTATACACCTATTTGGGAGGGAGGTTCATCAACACTACTATTTTTCTTAGTGTAGTGTTACTTTTCTCAGTGTAACAGGTAGTTTATGTGTCAATGCCTCGACGTATTTCCGCTCAATATCGTGTAAGTCCGACTTCAAAGGAACCGACAAAGCTTTCGTCTCTTGTTAGATGGTGTACTCTGTGGTTATAACATTTTTGAATGTACCAAAAACTGGTATCAATTCTCTAACAACAAAAACTACCACCTCAAAAAAATGCATATGAGAGTTTTTTGTTTCTCCTTATTGAATAATTTAGGGTACGCCTCTGGTTTGTTTACGGAAGTCGGCCATATTGAGAAGCCACTTTGGTCGATAATTCTTGATACTGTTATGTTCTCACCTCTCTCATTTACCTCGTTGATTACATTTATGATTATTCTGATAATCACACCGTTTGACAGCTCTTTTCTTTGACATTTCTTTATTCATCTTCATATTATAATTCATGAAATTTCTGGAATTTTTTTGGTACGCCATTGGTTTCTCACGCCGTCACGACTACCACGTATTCGTGTGTGTTCTTTTGTCAATGTACCAAATGACGACCATCAAAGAAGCTTTGCTGGTTTTTTTTTTTTCGTTCTCCTCGCACGGCACAGAACTATTAATAAACAAATTATTGTTCGTGGAGAAAATAACCCTGTCGGGCTATTGGGCTTTGATAAAAAAAAACAACGAATTACGCTGTATCTGTAAAATGGTCTAATTGAAATTTGTGAATTTTTTTTTAGGTTAGTGTCAGTAACTGAGAACGTTTACGTTGGTATTATGCGGATAGGAAAGGTGTGGTGAAAAAATATATTTTTTCCACTACTAGCTGTGAAGATGACAATTATTGCTTCTGCTGGCCAACTGAGAAGTTCAATTTCTCTATTAGTATGTGACCCATTGTACATCCTTCCGAGGAGTTGTCCTCCTAGGTCTTCGCCCATCCTTGTCTTCTCAGGAAGGTGAACAGGTTACTGGGAGACATCTCCTTTATATCGGCAGGTGTAGGCCAAGACTCACCGAACACACACTCTCTTATTGACGATAACTCTGGACACCTGCATAAGGCATGTTTGACAGTTTCATCTTCCTGTTCACACATCCTGCATAGAGGTGTGTCCACTAGACCCATGTATGTATGTATGTATTTTGTGGTGACATTCACTGATACCTAAAAGATCTATTGTGCTCCCTTACTTCTACTTAGTTTCTGAGGAGAGTCTCAGAAACTAGTAGTTCCTTTAGTCCTATTTCCCGGAGGAATTTTAGGATGTCTGCAGGCTTCAACTTAGGTAAATGTTCCTCTTCTATCCAGTAATCTCCTAGGTGCTGAGCTCTAGGATTTTGGAGTGCTGTGCAGTTGGAAAGTATGTGGTTGGAGGTTTCTTCTTCCATTCCACAAAATCTGCATTCTTCTTCCTTCAGTATTTTGAGCCTTTTTAATTTGCCCATTCAGGCGACAATGTCCCGTTAGGATCCCTGTTAAAACTCTTAGCGCAGTTTTTGACTTTGACTTATGCATTCATTTGATCTTAACAGGTTGTAGTCACCCAGAAGAATCTTTGATTGTATAAGCCCTACTAGATCTTTCCAATGGTCAGATCTTCTCTTTTTCTCGGCTTTACTTATTTCTTCCAATATTACATTGAAGCTGATTCCGCAAAAGGGTTCGGGCCCCCAGAAAGGTATTTCAGTCCCCCTCTTTGCTAGTTCATCTGCTATTTCATTTCCTTCTATTCCATTGTGTCCTGGAACCCATAGTAAGGTGATCATATTGTTCTCGCCTAGTTCATTAAGTGTGTCTAGGCATTCCCACACCATTTTGGAACTGATTACACAAGAGCTCAGTGCCTTAATGGCTGCTTTGAATTTTGGAGAGGTTTTCTCTCGTCGTCGATAGGCTAGTTCTACTACTCCACGCAATGGCTCCATAAGTGATGATTGGTCTCACTATGGCAGTGTACATAGTGAGACCACTAGCCGCATAGTATGGAGGTGTTTCCTTAGTTGACAGTGGCCAGTCAGAAATCCTACTGTTAAACGTAGGTTTTCCCTGGACATTGCCAAATATTTCTTCGTCGCCAACTTTCCAGGGTCTCCCAGGTTCATCCTGGCAAGATTGCATCCTTTAATTCCATCCATTGAGCATGGGTGTAACGTTTGGCTAGTTCCGCAATTGTCGAAGTCGTTATTCCTTAGGTGTCACTGGGTCCTCAAATTTTTAGTCCATCCGCTTTCCTCGCTAAAGAATCGGCAATGCGATTACCTTCACTCCTTTCGTGCCCTTTAACCCACCTCAGTATAATATTGTTATCTGCCTGTTCAAGGCTAATAGGGCTTGTCTACTATCAGTGCAGATTGTTATGTTTTTGCCAGAAATTCCTTTTCTGGATAGTTCTTTTGTGTATACAGTGCGCTGGGAATTCCCGAAACAGGTCGGATACAAAAAGAAAACAATCAAAATTGAATAGAAAATGTTTAGTGATTGAGGTTGAACTGGTTGGACCTGTGCAACATTGCCGAATCTATCCAAAAAAGTATTTCTAAAGAAAAATGATTTGAGTTTTATTTAAAATTTTTACAAGAAAAAATCAGCGTTGATATATTAAGCGTAATTCAATGTCAGTAGTGGTTATGAACCAAGAAGTGATTGTTTCTGATCCATAAAAGATTTACATGCATTTTTGACTATTTTTAGAAGCAGTTGTAATTCTAAATCTGACGACAAATAAATAATGGGAATGAAATTAAAATACGTAAAACACTTTGCTCGATGACTTAACTCATAATTTGGATTGTTTGCGTGATGTACTCCGGAAGATCCATTACCGTATCGATATATTTTCAACTCTATTACCAGAAGAACGAATCTTACAACCTTAATTGAAAATACACTGTAAAAAACTTCAGTAGAATGTCGATTTCTTTAAAAAAATTGTACAGTAATCGCCAATTACGTACTAGTTGAGTTAGATAGCGATTTTTTCATATCGGTTAAGCAAACGCACAACCAGTGCAGAGCTCTCAGTAGCGTGCAAGCTGTAGTAGTACTAAAAACTTTATATTATGAAATGCCTATTTAACTTAAATCAGGAAGCAAGTCTGGAGATGATCATGACGAGATAAAATTTGAAAGTCCGCCAAAACGCGCTTTACGTCATAAAGATAACTGCCCGATGGAGTGACGTCATTTGTTTACGCTCTTATTCGTGTATCACGTTCTGAGTTCTTGTGACCTAATTTGTTTCGGAAAGCTTTAAAAATGGATGAAGCCGAAAAAAACACTTTGTATTCCAAGTATTGCATTGTTCCAGTGTGTAATTCAATGTAAGTATATTAAAACTCCAGACAAAATATTTGTTACTTTACCTAGTGGCGCAAGCAAAAATACACTCAAGAGAAGGGCATTATGTTTGCAAGCTATGCGTCGAAACAAAGACGATATTTCGACAAATACTACTGCTTTTGCTTGTGAAGACCATTTTAATGTAAGTACCTACTTCTATGCTGGTAATTTTTATTCTTAAATAGTTTGAGGTTATGTACCTATATGTCTAGGAATCAACCATAAAAACATCATTTTTTTACGACCACACATCGAAATATGGTTGGTATATATTTATACATAATACATAGTTTAAATCGTACTTACGATAATGCTTTAACTTCTCTTATTTCCTCTGCATTGAAGCAGCTGTTTGACTTCATAAATTCAAGCAGCATAAATGAGTCTACTTTGGGCAAGTTATCGATTTGTGCTTTTACAAAACATTCGCTAGCCATATATATTTACTCACAAAATATGAAAGAGTCGTGACTGAACACTGAACTAGTAATTAAAATATATTCGTCTAAAAGTTTTAAAATATCTTCGGAAATATCGAATATTCATGTCCACTTTCCACTTTACGCTGACTTTTAGGAATAAAAAAAGCATTCACAAACACAATGGTCTCAAACAAACATATAAATGATATTTTTACGTCGATGAAGCATTTAATAGTTGATTAAAATACAATATAAACACACAACTACACATAACCTAATGCAATACCGGCCATATTGACATAAGTAAACACAAGAGATATGACATCACACGTATCATCGGTAGCGTTCGGGTTGTGGTCGGAAAGTGCATTGAAATTTGAATTTTATTTTAAAATTTGGGAGTAATTTCCGATGGAAACTGGTTTATTTCCTATTATTAGTAATTTTTGATATCACACTTACTATTATAAATTAATATCCAAGCAAAATATGAAATATGCGTGTACTCTATTATCGGATATCAATTTTTTTAGTATTATACGAGCTTAAAGTAAAGTAAAGTAAAGAGTAAAAAACCTTTAAATTTGACAATATCGAAAAATGTTAAAAATAAAAGTTGATCAGAATTGAAAACTACGTTCAAATATACGATTTTATCTATTTATAGGAAAAAAATGTATTATTTTTACAATTGTACTTCTAGATACAATAACAATGCAAATTTTGCTGTAGTTACGTGTAATATAGGATGCTCTGACAAACTAATGAATGTTTGATAGCTACAAATGTCTGACAGTAACTGTTAGAACGCGTTAGAATTTCCCACAAATATAGTAGCGTTATTAAGAAAATAAAAACAATATTAAGCAAGCACAAAACCTATTTTTTCAATGTAAATGGATGCAACTGCATATTTAAACGGAATTTCCAGTTATGATCTTTTTTTTTCAATCACATTTTTCGATATTGTAAAATATAAAGGTACAGTTGAAAAAATTGACCTTCACCCTGACGTCACTAACAATGAACAGTAGTAAACACAAACTTTATATACCTCATCCTTTTCTACTGACAGTAAAAACACATCATACAATAAACGTACACTTGTCTTTCAAGCAATGACATACGTTCTTCTGTAACTCTAATTATTACTTCCAAATGTTGAAAAGAGATAGCACCAAAAACAATTAATCGGTTGTATTCATAAGAATTTATTTTGACCTCTTATGACAACTGTCATTATTTTGATACATCGAGTTTTGTTCAAATTGTTCCATCATTTGCATTCAGATAAATTCTATAAAATCGGTTTTCTTCAAAACCTCTAATTTATAATTTTTATTCCACGATAAGTACATAATTTTCTGTTTCGCATTTAATGAACATTTCCAACTTAACCTCACTTCTTAGACGGTGGCTGAACAAGATAAACAAGCACTCAACGTATTTACGCACACGACAAAGTAATTGTAGCCATTTTTGACTCATTGATTGATTTCGCGAGGTTAGTAGGTATGACGTCAGGGTAAAGGTCAATTTTTTCTACTGTACTTTACTCTCGAGTATAATTCATATTTTTCAACAAACCTTGTATATTTCTGGAAAAAATTGATATATGATGTTTTTTTAGGCTTAGGAGCATGCAGAACATTTTATTAGGAATAAGGTTTTTTCTTAAAATTGATAATAAAAAAGTTTCCCATATGGTGCAAACTCAAGTGGACACAGTGTACTTATATGAAAATTTTTATTGTATACTTTACCTATTAGATCAGGAAATGTAATCAAATATAACGAGTAGCGATATTACAAGAGCAATTAAGGCCCTTGAGACTATTACCATATCGAATATTGCATGTAAAACTTCTCGACATATGTCGTACCTGCCATCATTAAGTCGTCCCTAGGGCGTTTAGCCATTCAATCCAACAAAGTAGCAAGCTTTTATATCTCTAACTCATCATGCATTTCTCTCCGAAGTACCTACCCAAGGGATGGACAGTTATGTTTTAAGGCTGAATGAATTTGATTGTTTCATGCTATTTTGAAACATACAAAGCAGTGGCG
>CAJUYH010001317.1:30046-50175 GCA_910591685.1 Galerucella tenella | reverse complement strand
ATACAATAAAACTATCTATAAACCAATAAAACACTGTTTATAAAGTTCTGTTTATAGTCGATCCCAGTTTTTATGTCATTCTCGTCCACCGCTCCAAAATACAACATTTATACCTCTATGACAAAGAGTAAATAATCTTTGTGCAATAAGAACATTTTTTAACGATTCATATTTTCTAAAATAACCGTTTTAAATCTAGTAATAAACGACAAATACACAGACACACGTATCATATACCAGATGTCGATGTTCAAAGCGTTTTAGGTGAGCTATAGAAAGGCAATTAAAGCAAAAATTATTACATGTGAGATAAAACGGTCTGGTACTGCGATTGTTTGAAGTGGCTGCCTGCTTTTAAACCACATCCGCAGCTTTTAGAACCGTTATCTAAAGACGCGCAGGAACAGCTCTTCTGTTACATCAAAAGAACTACTAAACTCTATTAGTTGTTATTTCACACGTGTTCCGATAAAATTTTGTTTAAAAATATTGAAACAACTTTTAATTATTAACTGTTTTAATGGTTTCGAAATGATAAACAAAATTCTACAGGCAATTAGTAATTGCTGCTTCCGAAATTGATGTTTTACTCATTTACGCATCTGTTTGCCAATTTCATTTACGAGGGGTATTCTAAAATTTTTCACTACTCAGACTGCATCTCTATTACACTTACGTCACTTAAATGTCTGCTTTGTTCATTGTTGATCCTAAAATATACAACGAGTTGTTTTGGTGACGTTACGACTCAAAAAATAACAAAAATCAATTCCGCAATCCACAAAAAACACTATATCGTCAATATGGACAATTTAAGATGTTTTGTCAAGTCAAAAATTACAAACTGTCGAAAATACGTGCATTCTTCGGCCTTTGAAGGTTTTGCACTCAAGAATCGATTTATATTTTTCAGCTATTTTTACCATATTCAATTCTTCCTCTGTTGTAAAATTTGTACCCCTAACTCTTTTTCTATTTACTTCACCCATAACACTTATTTCAAGTTGAAAATCAGAAGAAAGCATAAACACTAATATAAAAATATAATACGAACATAAACATAACCCTACTTCAATTGAAAAAATCTCGAAACTGTCATAGTCACTGATACCAACTTCTCTTGATAAATGTGAAATCACAAAGGAACAGAACAGAAATGTTATGAAAATCATTCAACTTTAAGTGAAGTTAAAGTGATAAAGTTACTTAAGCTAAAGTGAACTTTAAGCATTTGTTATGAAAATGGCCGTTTTAACGCGACATGCTAAAGATGGACGAAACATTTTAAGGCGACTGACATCTATAGTTTGTTCATAAATCAATTCATAAATCATTCAAAATGAATCATCATTTAAAAAATTCTATTTTAAATATTCCTTCAAATCCGCCTATTAGATTTTAACGTCAATAAAGTTGAAGTTAGAGTGAAGTCACATATTTTGTCATGGAACAGAATAATCAGAGGATAGATATCCAAATTGAAGAAAAAAAGAAGTTTAGGTTGGAGTGACAGTGAGTTGTTTGCATTTGCATGTGGTTTCATCTTGGTTTGAATGTTTAATTAGTTCGGATTCAAGTTTCATGCCTTTTAATAATAAAATGCTTCAAATTAGTATTAAACAAGGTAAATAACAGAGTGATAGATGTCAGATGTCAACATTTTGGTCTTGACTATAACATTCCATCGAAGGAGGAAGTAGAAGAAGAAGCTGAAACATGGAACAGCAAAGGAAAGACTATATATCGACAACTTCATATTTATACTAGTGACGTATCTTCTTTGTAATTTGCAGAATTTCAGTGAATTTTTGTTTTCATTTCATTCTGTTAATCTAAAGAAAAAATTTGAAATGATTTTTTTTCTTGAATATCCTATTTATCACTGATTATTATTACTTAATAAATTGGGTCAAAATTTGAAGTTAGACACACTATTGGCCAAATTCCATAAGCGAACATAATATTAGCTTGAGAATTCAGATTTATACAAAGCATTTAAAACATTTATTCAATTCTCAGTCTACATCACTGACTACCGTGATAAATTTATTCTTTTAACAATAGAAAATATTCTAAAACTCGTCCTGATACGAAGTGAAGCTACCATTTCGAAAAAATTAATAACTCATTGATATAATAAGTTCTAGAAAATTTTCTCTTACATGCAAATAGTTGGACATTCGTTGAATAAATTCCACGATTGAGTACTAATATCTCTTACCAGGGTGCTCAGAATTTTCAGTTTCATTATTAGATTATTCAATGTGCGGTATCGCGCTTTTTTTTAAATGGAACACCTTGTATTTTAATAATTCACCATATTCAAAAATCCATTCTCACAGAAAAATTACTATCCACTTGGAGACATTATTTTATGAAATGAAAAGAAACAAAAAAGTATCAAACAATACCAGTGTTGTTTATGTTTTTTGTTATTACATAAAATGTCTAAGTGGATAGTGATTTTTCTGTGAGAGTGGCTATATCTTTTTAACCACTCGGTATAGGATAGCTAAACCCTACATTCTCTGAAGGCTTAACACGTGATCTATTTTGTTTCTTACAACAACTATGCCAAGATCATTAGTTTGAAATTCTGTAACGTTATATTTGACCACTATCATTGGAATATTTAAATATCTACCGGACGGCGAGTAGCCAGTCCTTTTTTCTTATCAACATGTGATTCTCGTCGAAAACCTGTAGCACCGATCATCGCTGGAAGGCAAAAATTTTTACATTTAATGTGCGACGAATAATCTACGTTGGTGACGTTCAGTATACACTGACATTGGTCAAATCTTTCAATTCCTCTCTCCTATACAGAGAAAGAAATTAAGAACACACTACGAATACGTAAATTCTTTCTCGAAGCGGAGCATGTGAACAGGAGAGGAATATACAACGTATGTCGATTGCTCATCGCATGGTTCAATTTAATAGCGAGTAGTTGAAATAAGCTTTCTTTCTCCTGTGAACCATCAACCGATAAGGTCAAGAATTTTTAATTTGTTGTGAGAGATTTACCTCAAACTTTATCTTTCCTAAAGTGCATTCAATGTGAATGACTTACTGAGTACCTGAAGTTACCTGAGTTACCTGAGACTTACTGAGTACCTGAAGTTACCTGAGTTACCTGAGACTTACTGAGTACCTGAAGTTACCTGAGTTACCTGAGACTTACTTAGTACCTGAGACATACCTGAGACGTTGTACCTGGAATTGTGCCTGAACTTTGTACCTGAGACCTGTACCTGCCAATTCCGAAGTAGTTTTCATCTCAGACACGTGGAAAATTCAGGGAAGTAAACAAGTGAACCATTTTAAAACCAACGTGCTTCAACACACAAAACCATCATTTTTTTTTTATATTTTACTGTGATATTTTTTTATCATTATACAACTTGTAAATTTAACAACGTTGTTCATATTCCTTCCCTTCCAACATTTCCAGGTTTGTTGATAGAGAGTGGTGAGGTGAAAAACAAGTCGACTAATATTATTCAGGGTGGCGCCCACTTACCTTTGTTGATTAACTTTAATTACATTTAACTCGATTTATTAACTTATTAAATTCATTTGGTTTCTTAACTTCATTTATTATCTCATTAACTTCAATATAACTTCAATAACTTAAATAAAGTAGGATTACCCGCGAACCGGTAAGACTACTCCCTGAATTGATATTAGTTTGGTCTCCGAATTCACACCTGAGGTGCTCTCCACATTGAGTCGCCGTTGCAATTTATCTTGCCTTATTATTTTAAATAAATAATAGGTAACAAAATTGGCGCCCAACCTAATTGTTACCTAATAAATAAATAAATTGTTACAATTCAGAGAGAATTGCAGATGTTTTAAAATCGATTTAGCATACAAGAAAATTGTAAATTGCACGAAAAGTATAATACCTCATACAATTCGAAAGACGACATTTTTGAATATAATGAATTATTAAAATACAGGGTGTTCCATTTAAAAAAATCATGATACTGCACATTGAATGATTTAATAATGAAACTGAACATTCTGAACACCCCGTAAAGAGATATTTAGTACCTACTCAATCGTGGAATACATTTAACAAATGTCCAACTATTTGCATGTAAGAGAAAATTTGCTAGAATTTATTATATCAATAAGTTATTAATTTTTTTCGAAATGTTTACATTTAAAAAAAACGTCAGCATAACTGATTTTTCAGAAAATTCGTATTTTCTTCGATATTTGTCCGGTCCCGGACTTTTGCCGAACTCTGTATGGTAATGTTAATATTCCTGTATTGGTTTTTCAAGGGTCACGAAGATTTATTACTCTGCTGCATTAAATTTGAAACAATAAAAAATCGAAGTATCCTTCGCACGACAATTAAATGGTAACTGATAAGAACTATCGAAATTCCAACCATTCAAAATAAACTGCCCATCCTACAATCACTGCGTGGCCAGAACGTCGTCGACTTCCAAAACCGAAAGATGAAGAAGCGACCAGGTGAGATGCCTCGAGCTGGTGCCGACCAACATGGATATGGTAATTGACTGGTAATTTAACTTTACCGCACCGCAGCGATCTTCTATTTCGACTTACCGCCCTGTAATATAAAAGCCGCAGATTCGGACCACGACTATAAATTATACTCAGCTACTTTCAACGTATTTTCTCGGTGCTCTAATCATAACTGAGAGACGGAGTGAGAATAGGCGGTTTCGATGGTGTTTTGAATCAATAAGATTCACACTAAGTTGATTACGGTCATTTATACGTTATGGATTTTAATTATATCATCATCATCATTGAAGATTGAAATAATACAAGACCGAAGCACGATGGAATTTTTCATCGAAACAAAATTTATCTATAATTTTAAGATATTTTAAGACGAAACTATGAATTTAAAATAAAAATTCCGCTTAAATATACATAAATCCGCCGAAAATGCTATAAAATGCGCAAGCGCGGCGCAATATTAGTGATTGTAAGTCAACTGTCAACTCTTCTTTTCTTTCTCTTTGATGTCTGGACGTTTCTCAATACACTTGCATCCATTCTATCAATATTTATTATAGTACATTTAAGGTTTGTTCCAACAACCACCTTCTGATTAATCTTTTATATATTTTTCAAGCCTTCGATAGTACATTTATTCAAAGGATTACACAGTTGAACTGAATTTGTTTCAAAGCTTGCAAAATTTTATCCAATATAGATAACTCATTTTTGTTCTTCGAACAGCATTTTCAATTCACATATCACAATTTTTCAAAAGTATTCCGCTAATATTTGCTGCACTGTATTTTGTTTCTCCCTCGGTATTCCCACAAAATAGTCTAGCCTATAGAAGTGAAAGTCCAATAGGATTATCTAGAATGAAAAAATGAGGTGTCAAACCCATCCACCTGAAGCGCTCGTTGCAATTGAGTTGTCGAAATAGGCAAGGCAGCTGAGGCCGAAAAACAGACTAAGGGAAGAAGAATTTCAGCGATCGCAGTGGATGGGTTCAGAACTATTTCATAGCGCTTTTTTTTAATGGAAGTTTGTTTTTTGAATGACTAATGCCCGATTTCACTAACCATTTCCTAGTCAGGTAATACCTAAAACGAATTTAGGAATTCCTAAATGCAATTTACATTTTACCACGCGCTAAGTAATGCCTAAGAGTGATAATATTACGTATTTCCCATCACTTTTTGATCAATCCTGGAAGGATTGTAGGAACAGCTTTGCGAGTGAGGCCTTTTTTGTCCCAATAATTGTGGTTCAAAATATATGTTGCAAACTTTGTAGGATTTATAAATCTGTTCAGCGCTTAATTCCTTTAGTTTTGGATTGCGAATAAAGGCAACCCATTCATTCAACAACAAAAGGTCATGTTTGGGAAACCTATGTCGTTTTGATGTAATGTCTGTACACCCAGGAACGCAACACACCAACCATTATAAATATTATGAATTATCACACTTATAAGACTTACAGTATAACAGCAGCAAATGGCAAAAGGAAACAATCTATAAAAGACAACAACTATACAACTATGAAAGCTTTAATGAATTTTAAAATATTTTCTTCTTTTCGTGCTAAAGGCCTTAGCTGCCAGGCCTGTATCGATAACTCAATTGCAACTAGCGCTTCAGGTGGATGGGTTTGAAACCTCATTTTTGTATTCTAGGTCATCCTATAAACTTTCACTTCTATAGGTTAGACTGTTTTGTGAGTATTCCTTTAATAGTTAATGAACCGTTGACTCTACTACTCCTATAAGGAAAATGATGGGCATTCAAAACCATGTTAATTTAAAAGTAATAATCTTACCAATTGCTTTAGAAATTGAAGATATAATATGAATGTATTTGATTTTTGACGGTCCTAAATGACCTATAAGTTCAGCATTTATATTGTTTTACCGGACTAAGCGAGGAGCTGGTACTTGAACTAAAAGGATCCATAATTGCAGATATTTGATACAAATGCTTAATGAAGTTTTAAAAGGACCAAGTTCAATGAAACTAAGTGAAAATAATGAAATAACAAGAGCAAATGCGATGACAAATTTAAGTATATCTATCTGTCAGAACCATCAAAAATGAAAACTATCAGCTGATGTCAATATTAAAAAGTGTTGTGTGAAACTTGGCGGAATCTGACCAATCAGAGGTCTACAGAATTGCAACTTAAATTTAAATTACTCCTTTTTAAATGAGGTAAAAACTCTTTCTCTTCTTCTGTTTCTCCACTCCAATCGAATTAACTTCAAAATAAATATCCTGAATTCATTTAATCGAGTGTTTTATTTTTGATAAAAGAGAAATAGAGATAGAACCTCGTGATCATTGTATAAACATCTACTCATTTCAGATAACCTCGACATTTGATTGATACAATTTCATACAACAATTCAGAATTCCCGTCCAACTGGAGCTGCAGGGGTTTAAAATATATACGATGATTTTTTCACGATGAAAAAGACGCATATCTAACACCATCATTTCTTGAATCAATCATACACCGTGCACTTTATGACTGTGATCAATTCCAAGCGATAGTTGGCAGCATTGACTGCTGAGGAAGAGACGAGGCCAACAAATAAAAAAAAAGAAGAAACTGTTTTTGTTGTTTTATTATTCCACAGTGGCGGCACGTTAATGGGATAACCGGGAGATATAAATGTAACAAAAATTCTCATTTCAGTCTATTTTAGTCGACATTGTTAAGTTTATGACGTTAAAATTGTACAGAAGCAAGATACCAAATTTCTTGAATTTCAACTATCAGTTATTTAAAGGTGTATTTGGTCTTATTTGTACAGTTGTATTAAAAAAACGGTACAAGTATATGTAAGAAGACGTTAACCACATTCTTTCATCCTAAAACTATTATATTTTTTGTCAAAACTGCAACTTAAAAACGTATATTCTATTTGGACAGCTGAAACAGAGCATACGTCTTTTTTTAAGACAACTGTAGAGATCCACAATCCACAATAATTGTGATCTATGGTTTTCAAATAGCAGTGATTTAAACACAACTCTTGTTATATCGCCCATCACTAAAAGTATCCATGATTCTTTTTTTTTATTGAAATTAAACATATTTCTACATAATACGTAAGCCTTTTTCCGATAAAAAGGAATATTTGATTGAACTTTTTAAACAATTGAATAATATTTTAATAATTATATGAATAAAATTATCGTATTCATGTTACGCCGCTGTTTAAAGAACAAACGTTATTTTTTCTGACTTCCAACCCGGAGGTCTCGGTGATGACCGATCACTCTTCACTTTGACAGATGGCAGAAACCGCATCCCTCAGACAATACATGATGGTCTCATTCATAAAGAAGTAGGACCCCATATTTGGGGTATTTATCATATTAAAAACGCTGTAAGATTTCATTTAGATAAACGGTTGATGGCATGTGACATGTATATGCCAGGTAAAATGTTCGCCTCTCAACAATAAGCACTTTAAGATGCCCATTATGATGCTGGTCGGACTTGAGATGCAGATTAGGCGCTAGCATGATCTTTGACAGATTGAAGTTGGTTTACAAAATCAATAAGACATTATCTACGACGTGTATCGGGAGGAGACACAACAAATAAATAAAAATAAAGGGTTTTATTAATGTTACATTATCGGAGATATATTATGTGACTGTTGTAGGATTTTAATTAACATATTTTCATCTTAATCATGCTAATTTATATGCGCATTTCTTAAATAAAAGATGTCAACCATCTCACGCAGCTCCACATTGCAGTTTCTTACAACTATGAAATTTCAACGTCTCGTTTGAAGGTTGGTAGCTAGCCTCCAAGGCCGTTACTATCCATAACCATTTGTAAGAACCCCAAGTATCTTTCAAGCGGAAATCCATGCCATAAGAAAGTGTGCCCAGTTCAATATTGATAAAGGATACAGAAGACAAAGGATTATCATAATCTCGGATAGTCAAGCAGCCATTAAAGCACTGACCTCTTGTGTAATCAGTTCCAAAATGGTGTGGGAATGCCCGGACAAATTCAATGAACTAGGCGAGAATAACATAGTCACCTTACTATGGATTCCAGGACACACTGGAATATAAGGAAATTAATTAGCAGATGAACTAGCAAAGAGGGGGACTGAAATACCTTTCTGGGAGCCTGAACCCTTTTGCGGAATCAGCCCCAATGTAATACTAGAAGAAATAGGTAAAGCGGAGAAAAAGAGAAAGATTGGAAAGATCTAGTAGGGCTTATACAATCAAAGACTCTTCTGGGTTTCATAAACATTGCCTTATAGTGAAAAAATAAATTTCCCTAAAAAACCGAATTATTTATGGTATTGTTTTTCGTTTATGGAAATTATCTACATGCACTATTCAATACACTGAGCTTTCGTAATGTTTCTAAATATTTAGAAATATATTAAAAGTTCATGGTGTATTAAGCAGTATGGGTAACTTCCACACGGTTCTCTAAATAATTAGGTTACTTAGGAATAGTACATTGATTACCGGGTAGGAAAAGCTTAACATTCCTGGACGACTGTGAAGATTGCTAAGTCGAGGCGCAAACCGAGACTTAGCAACACAGAGTCCAGGAATGTGGCTTTTCCTACGAGGTAAACATACTATTTTTCCGCAAATCGTTTAAAATTCGACAGATATTGATTGATTTAAAAAAAAACGCGATAATTTTATTCCCAAATAAATGGTGGTTTGAAATTCCCAATAAAATTACTTTGGTTACTATGGAAACGTATTGAGGTTGAATTGTCAAACTTGACGCTTATAAATTTAATTGCTGGTGTTCTCGAAAGTAAAATAATAAGTGATGATGAAATTTCCATTCCTGGGACTCCTCCAGAGCTGGTTGAGGCAGTGAATACTGCTTCATTAGAATTATTGCCAAAGAAATCAAGAGAAAATTACGAAAATGCATACAGACGTTTTATGGATTATCGCATGAGTAAAAATACGAGTTCTTTCTCAGAAAATGTTGTAATGGCATACTTCCTAGACCTTTGTTTAAAGATGAAATCTTCAACATTATGGGACAATTATTCAATGCTGAAGTCAACCCTTGCACTTAAACACAATGTAGATATATATACATACTCAAAACTTCGTTCTTTATTGAAACGGCAAGCTCCAGGTTATAGGGCAAAGAAATCTAAGATTTTAACGAAGGAAGAAATTGAAAAATTTATCCAGGAAGCTCCAGATAAAGAAAATTTAATGATTAAGGTAATTTACAAGGTTTTAATTTCTATTTAGATTATAGCTTTATTTATTTTTTAGGTGGCTGTAATATTTGGTATTTCTGGGGCCTGTAGAATGGATGAGTTAGTCTGAATGACTGTACACGATATAGAAGACTTAGAATCTAAGCTTTTAATCAGCATACCTGATTCGAAAACCAACAAACCAAGATCATTTGTAATTAATCAGATCTACTTGAATGTTTATCGAAAGTATGTTTCGTTAAGACCAGAAAATATGAACAGTGACCGATTTTTCTATAAATATCAAAGCGGAAAGGGGGGTCCGGTGAACTATAGGGACACACGATTCTTTAACTGATTTTGTGAAAAATCGATAGTACTCACCTATTTTGGAGATTATCTGTTGAAAAATTTGCGGGTTATACACAATTTACAGAGAAAAATCCAATAAAAGATTTTTTTTCCTCCACTTAGGAGCCATCACTTTTTGGCCCGATATTTTATACAAAAAACAGTTTAACTGTATCGCACTGTACAGGAGAGTGATCAACAACATGTGTTCTCGCTATCTATGAAAAAAATCCAGTTAGATTATTCATAATATTGTTTAAATTACCACTTTTATAAATATATATTTGACAGGCAACCAGTTTGGATATAAATAATTTTAATAATAATCGCATACACAGATATGCAACCTACAAAACATATACAATACTTTATAGCGTGGTTGCCAGCTGTAATCGACTACTCGACGACAATCATGCTACATGACTATTAAGATTCGAAATTAAATATTGTATCAGACTATATTTTTAGTTAAATTCATTCAAGACAAACCCAAGAACATAAATGAAATTATAAACACATTTTATATATGTTGATATCCTTATATTGCGTATTTGAAGAAGGGGAAACAAATATATAATCATTGTAATTCAGCCTTCCCCTCAAAAATATCCAATACTTTGTAATCCACATCAAGTTATTCCAGAAGGGGAAGGGAATATAATAATTGGATTCACCCTTCCCCTTCTAGAATAACTTAATTATTCTAGAAGGGGAAGGGTAAATCCAATTATTATATTCCGTTCCTCTTCTGGAATATCTTTTGAGGGCAAGGCTTTTGCCTTGCCCTCAAAAGATATCCAATACTTTGTAATCCACATTAAGTTATTCAAGAAGGGGAAGGGTGAATCCAATTATTATATTCCCTTCCCCTTCTTGAATATCTTGAGGGGAAGGCAAATGCCTCCAATTATTTGTAATCCACATTAAGTTATTATAGAAGGGGAAGGGTGAATCCAAATATTATATTTATTTCCTCTTCTTGAATAGATTGATGTGCATTACAATGCATTCATCCCTCTCATCCAATACTTTCTAAGATGAAATTCGAATGTAATAAATTAATTAATATTTTAAAAATATCATGATTCTCACGTAATCGTTTACAGCTGGCAACCATGTCATACATTACGCTAGAGCTTCTATGTCATTTGTCATTTGATTTAATTGTTTTCATACAAATTTGTAGCCTGTCAAATATATATTTATAAAAGTGGTAATTTAAACAATATTATGAAGAAACTCACTGAGATGTTGTTATTATTAGCGAGAAAACATGTTGTTCATCACTTTCCCGTTCAGTGTGATACGTTTAAACGGTTGTTTGTACAAAATATTTAGTCCAAAAGTGATGGTTCAAGTGACGAAAAAAAATCTTTTATTGGATTTTTCTCTGTAAATTGTGTATAACCCGCAAATTTTTCGACGGATAATCCTCAAAATAGGTGAGTACTATCGATTTTTCGCAAAATCACTAAGAAATTCGTGTGTCCCTATAGTTCACCGGACCCGGAAAGGGTTATAGACATAGTGGTAGGAATTCATCAATTTAGAAAAATGCCCAAAATAGTTGCTACTTATTTGAACTTGGTAAATCCGACAGAATATACTGGTCACTGCTTTCGTCGGTCTTCTGCAACAATATTGGTTGACTCTGGTGCCGACATAACTAGTTTAAAGAGGCATGGCGGATGGAAGTCATCAAACGTTGCTGAAGGATATATCGAAGAATCGCTCAACAATAAGGTTGAGGTGACAAATAAAATTTTCACAGTACAAAATATTCAACAAAATGACCCTACCACCCTGCATGTTGTCCAAAATGTTTCTCATAGTTCTAAGAGTGTTCCTCCAATGTTCAATAATTGTACTAACTGTCAAATTACTGTAAATATAACAAATTGATCTTAAAAATGTATTCAGCAATGACTTGATGTTTTCAAAATATAAATTAATTCCTTATAAGCAATTTGTTTTCAATCATTTATGTAGAACACTAACAACTGTACGGAAATATCATTTCCTTACAGTAAGGAAATGACATTTCCTTACAGTAAGGAAGTCCTGACTTTTTCTTCAAGAAATTTTGACAGGAATGTCAAAATTTCCTAGCGATTTGCGGAAAAATATATTTTTCACAAATATTTGTCTAACCCGTTTCCAGACTATGTTGAACAACAAAGTTGACTTTCGTTTTGTATGTGTGGACTAGTCGATCGAATTGGTCGATGGTTAGTCTGGACACGGATTAAAATTATAGTATTTTTATGACAAACATGTTTAAATCTAATAAAAATTAATGGTCTCTATTTATGCATAAAACTGTTTAGTAGGAAAGCAGGATAGGAATAAAAAACTTGCTGCTGAATATTTTGATCTATTAAAAAGAAAACTATACATTTTCAAAATAGGTACCATACATTTATAAAATGGAAACCATACATTGTTGACATTAAATATACCTACATGATCTAAAACATAACCAACAATGGTATCCACAAGATAGCCTTGTCTATCCTTAAGTGTGCTCATTAATGCTTTCCCCATAGTAGGAGTTTGGAGTTCTTGGAGTAGATCTGACAGGTTTAATTGAGAATTGTGTATGTTTGAGGTACATTTCGCTTGCTTGTTACTTATACCTACTTGAATATAATTGTCATTTATTTCCTTACCTTCAAAGATATCTCACAATTCTTGTAATCGCCATGAATTTAACAATTCATTCATTCTATTATTAAACTTACTTTTGTTCAGAGCACTTCAACCACATACTTCACAAAAACAAAATAATTAGTAAAATTGCAAAAACTGATCTAATTTCACATGCAGACTGACGCCAAACGTATACAGGTGGTGACCGTTACTGAATAATAGGTGGGGTGGGGTGAGAACTCTTTGTTTCAATTGCTACATAATTTGTAGGCTAATGTGATTTCTTACGGGTGAAGAAATATGTGATTTGTAGCAAATAAGTTTTTTTCTCGTAACAATAAATGTACAATTATACTGAAATACTTATTTTTTCGATATAAACTATCTTATTTTAGGTTAATAATCTATAGGCTGATTAAAAAGATGTAAATTTCTGTCAAAGCTTCCAAATGATTTACTAGGAATATTTAATTTGTTGTTTTAAAGTGATGGAATATTATTGAAGATGTTAGGTTTTTTTCTGGGTAATGAAAACAATTTTTACCCAAATAGCAATGTTATATTTTATAACAAAATATTATATCGTGCTTCGTAGATTTTCATAGTTTCTGAAGAACAATTGTATGAAGGTGTGTATAAAGAAGAACAAATTTTTTTACATTAAAGAAATTACACTCGAATGAATAATTTTATTATGTCACAATTTCCCAACATTTTCACGTTAATATGGCTTCTTAATAATAAATAAGCAATGTTAGTTTTAAACAAAGGGGGTCAAATCAGCTTGTTTGTCTATAAATAACTCTTCTCTCGGTGTGGGAGAAGAAACCTCCATCCACATACTTTCCAACTGCACAGCACTTCAGAATCCTAGAGCACAGCACCTGGGAGATTACTGGATAGAAGAGAAACATTTACCTAAGTTGAAGCCTGATGCAATTATCTTAAAATTCCTCCGGGAAATAGGAGTAAAGGGGCTACTAGTTTCTGAGACTCTCCTCAGATGCTAAGTAGAAGTAAGGGGGCACAATAGATTTTTTAGGTCTCCGTGAATGTCACCCCAAAATAAATACATACATACATCCATAACCAGCAACAGTGTATCCATCTATGTGTGAGATCGGTGAATAATTGACAGATGTATTATGAATATTGTATTCCCTATTGCCACATTAACAGATATTATCCCTTGTATACCTGGCAATTTTATTATTACATACATTTTAATCAGATTTCTTTCATTATTATCAAGATCGTAAACAATTTAGTAGTTAACGTTTGTTCCTTACGAGATCCCAAATTGATTACACCACCAAATACTCGGTTCAATTTCAAACAGCGACCCCACTCTTAGATAAAAAAATTTTCGGCGACATTAAAGAAAACATCCAATTACTCGATTATTGTAGGTTGGAACCACACAAAAATAATGATACATTTCGCAAATTCATGAAGTTATCCGACACCTGCAGTAATGTTAGAAATTAGGGGGAAAGTAATATTACCGAAATAATATGTAATTAAATAAATATTAAAATAAAATGCTCGATCGATAATAGAGATAAGTGTAGGGGGTCGAATTTATAAATTATAGGTGTGCGTTAATTCGGGCTTCCAAAATATCGTCCGAACATCTCCAGAGTATCGAAAGACGGTTGAACCGTAATACAATATTACAAACATAATAATAAACTCGGTATTATTTCGTACTGTTCTTATTCAGTGCCGTTCTTAGGGTGGAGCAAGGCCCTGCGGTGTGACGGAACCAGGGAAGCTGGACTTTAAGATTAAGATGGAGAATCAGCTGCTGTTGAAGGCTTGAGTACCATGGGTAGATTAGATTAGATTAGAATTGTCCTATCCCACTACGACCTTTGCAGATCTATTGTGGTCCTCCTCATATTTAGAGCTCGATATCTAGCTTTATTCTTTTTATTAGACTCAAAAGCCTGGATACCACTTCCCTTGCGTTGCTCTCTGTCCTCGGTTTTTCTTCTCCGAGTAATTGAAACTGCACCCTTGCTAGGCCTTCGCACTCACAGAGTATATGCTCCGCGGTTTTGTCTTCTTCCTGGTAGAACCTGCATAGGCTGTCATCTGCAAGGCCAATTGCGTGCATATGTTTCCTCAGCCTACAATGTCCGGTCAGCATTCCCACCATCGTCTTCGTCGTTTTTCGACTTTGACATAGTAGGTTGTGTGACAGTTTGTCCGAATGGCTTTTAAGGGATAATTTAGCGCGCCTTTTTCCTGGGGTTTCATACCACCAGCGTAACGCCTGGTTGTTTATCCATTTGTGGATGCTCTCTTTACTTAGGCATTTAGCAATTCCACAGGAAGGCTCTGGCCCTAGCATCCCTCCCTGCTTGGCTTTATTCCTTGGTGGCCTGGTACCCAGGCTAGGGTCACTCTATTATGACTACCTAGTCTGTTGAGGGCCTTGCGACACTCGCAATGTTATCATATATGAGCGTATCGCCTTAAGTCCTGCTTGGCTGTCGGAGTAGATGACTATTCTTTGGTTATCCACCTCCTGTCTCATCAACTCTTCTGCACAGCATCGCACCGCCATTACCTCTGCCTGAAAGACAGTAGCATGTTTCCCTATGCTTAGAGAGAGGTATTTTTTACCGTCTGATGATCCTTCAGCATCTAATCCTCAAAACCTTTCAGTTTCTACTACTGGAGGGTTAAGGTTTGATGTTAACGTTCTTTTAGAGCCTGATCCTCAAAACCCCTTGAAAAAACAGTCAAAACCAGTTTGTACTGAAGCTGAATGGATTGTTTTTGACATTAACGATCCAGATGTTTGGCCTGTTTCATTTTCAACTGCTAAATTTTATGATATCATCCAAAAGGACCCTTTGCAAGTAACTAGTTTTGGTTTTCCTGAGCAACGGAGAAGTGGTATACAGTGAAACTAGTGACTGTAAGCTGTATGTTATTTGGTAACAACACTGGGTCTAAGATATCTAAAATATCTTGCGAAGGTCCTGCGACTCGTTAGGAGTGTAAACTGGACAGCGTCAACGATATCAAATTAAGGAAGTTCATATTGCATTAGTTGAACTAGTCGAGGTTACTGACTTCCCAAATAACCCGGTAATAATTGTTCAAGATGTCCTCGCAAAAATGATTTGCACCAAACCTCACTTTTTCTAAGTACAGCTCTGTTGTTATTCTTTCTTTCAACACGTTTGAAAAAAATAGTGAAAAATACTACCCTACTTTTATTGTTTCAAATGGCCGCTAGAAGTGCAACGTCAAATGTCAATTAAAAGCAAATGGCGGCAGAGATACATGCAATGGTAGTTAGTTACTTATCTAGCTTGACGTTAGGGGATATTGGAGGAATACAATTAAAAAAAAAAAACTAATCAATAGCTCAAGATTTACTGACTATAACGATGTAGCTAACAAAAGTAAAGAATAGAAGTGCAGTAGGAACAGTCTGGATAATTTGGTGACCATTTACTTGTGCTTTATATAGACCCTTGAAAAAAAAATTGTTCCATAAAGTCTTGAATACATATGGAACAGCACCGATGAATAAATTCAACAATAACATTATAAATTAGTACTGCAGTCAAACGGGAAGTGATATATTCGTAAATATTAATTAAAAAATTTAAATTCGTTATAACTATATCAATGAAAATTTATTTAAAACAGCATTGAGAATTGATTGATAACATTTTGTGTTTTATTTACATTCGTATTCAATTTTCTGTGTACAATAATTTTATTTTTAACATACTGGAAGCTTAGAAACTACTATTATCAAGAAATAGTCGCTTGCCATTTATATATCAGTACAAATAAATATTTTTAAATACATTTCTCCAAGCAAATTTGAATGCTTAAATATGAGATTGTTATTGATTATTCCTCATCATTTCGAGTACATCCGCTGGGTTGATCATTTCGAAACTTGGAACATACCACCTCAAGCAATTCTTCTCTACTTTCACGCTCGTCGCCTCTGTTAGTTTGATCGTTGAATAGAATGTGCGGCACGTATTCCAAAGGAGGCACCAAGCTTTCTGCTTTTTTATGATAGTCCACCAAGTACTGAGTCGCTTCATTTTGTATACAGTCCTTGATATCTCTCCAAGCCAGTTTATATTTTCGTAAACACTGAAAAAATAGGACAATACTCGTAATAATGTATGTTTTATTATTTAAAAGTCTAAATAAAATATTACCAATACCTTTTTGATGTTAATCTTCTTGTGTAGATCTTCACTTTCTAAATTACAAGTGATAAAACTGATTTTTGTTTCTTGAGTAGCGTTTAGATTTAGAACGCAGGCGTGGACCTTGCTAGAGTAACATTCATTTTTACCATGAAGACAAGTGAGACGATATTTAGTTGCATTCTTCTTATTATTAATCTTAAGCGAAACAGACGGAATTTAATTAGTAGATATTATAGTAGACTCCGTTTCACATAAAAAGAAGCCACCTGAAGCTAGCCAACTGTCTTGCGCAGAAATCAAAATCAGTCTTGTTCATCTTTGTAAATAACAAGTATTTTCATATACCAGTTTGTATTTTATGTGAAACTATCTCGAAAAGCTTCATAGAATTCCCAAATATGTTTTATTTTAACTATACATATGGTGAATACATTTTTAATATTCCAATTTTATGTTAACCTACAAAATGTGAAAGTGTTACGCTATGATTTGAAGCTGAATGTCAATTTTACAATATGGCGCGCTGGTTTTTGGCAACAAGTTCGCGCATAAGACTGCAACTTCAAGTGGGCTCTTCTTACGTGAAACGGTGTCTAAAGCAGCATGTGGGGGAAATGGGGGACTTTGGTCCAAGTAACCAGACTCAAGATTTTCAAATTTTTCCCACTGGAGATGAGTTTCAGAGCGAATTTACCATGTTAAAGTCCTCGTGTATCAATAACTAAATTTTTGGGTTGACAGCTTGGACCGAAATCCCCCATTATAGACATTATATTTAACTATGGCTACACTTACATCGATTTTTTTTACGAAGGGAAATAATTCTACTGTAAGGGCGTCATCTCCCAACTTTTGGTACGTGGGAAATAACTGTGTAGTGATGAATTCCTGGGAACCAGGACATAACGTTTCATAGTACACGCTAACTTTTACTTTATCCTGAAATCAAATAGAGAAAATGCTTTATATGGAGTTAGCTTAATTCTGTAGCCATTCAAAAGTGGGAAGTTCCGGTTAAATAAAAAAGAAGACGAAATACACTCATGGTACTTGATCTTCTATCCTTGTTTTTAAACTAAGAGGAGCGATTAGAATTTGAGTTGGCATTTCTGCAGGTTGAATTGCCGCCCGTTTAAACACAGCTCTTTTGATACAACTGACAGCGATATTTGTCAGTTTTGTGTTTATATGAAAATATTATAACCTCAATCTTTATTAGGTACATCTTTTTCACGTTTGTGGTTTTATTTTCAACTAAGTATTATATTCCAACTAAGTTAAGTGCTATTTTTATTATTTATTCAGTTTGATAAACAAAATCTATGCTTGTTTTTTCTTGTTAATAATATAAATTTCCAAATGAAGACTAATTATTGTAAATATTTCTACATCAAGTTTTACTTACATTAAACTACATTATTATGGTATTTTTCGATGTCAAAACTTCTGTTGACTTCTAGTGCGTGCTCAAAAGCGAATAAAGAATAATTTAAACATACAGTAGCTTTTTTGTACATATTTATATCATCAGAATTAAAATACGCTACACACTTCCGATTGATGATGCATTAACTGTCATTTATGACATAAGTTAGAAACATATTATAAATATCTTTGTTTGGAGATATTTTGGTTTGTATTTTAGTGAAAATGAGTGAACAGCTGGAGGTGACTTATTATTTTTCATTGATAAATTGTATAGTTTGTCAGGAAATTCAACTCTTGACAGTATGCTCCAAAGTGAGAAGTTCAATTTATTGTAATTAAATCCCATTTTTTAATGGATAGAAGTGATACCTATTTCCACAAATCAGTTAGGTTAGACTGTTTTGTGCCCATTTCATAATTGTTGTATATATCAAATAAAATTGAGTTGTTGTTGCTGTATTCATTGAAATTTGACATATTATGTCGATGGTTTTATTAGCACGTTCAGCAGAATTACGAACTGATGGATTACTCTAAAATTCGCTACCTGATCAACTTTGTTGGGATGAACGCGACCTATATTTTCCAAAAATTTCATGCTACTATTTATTACAACTATTTATTCTTTTTTAAATAAATTTTGTTTAATATTTCTTGTACCTGAATAGAACACGCTATTATTGAAACTAACAAACACCAGAACAGATACATCTTAGCATCTGTCACTTACTACACTGTCTAAACGAAAACTTATTTTTGACCTATTTTATTTCTCTTAATCCAAAAGGTCGATAGATCATCGTTTATTATTATTTTGAACAGAGTATTTAACAGTTATACATACTTTGGTATATTTATTTAAATTATTTTGTGATTAACAGTATAACATGACCCCCCGTAACCTATTTTGCAGTCACCGTTGATATGCATGTTTTTGTTTAGACTAAATTGACAGTGACTATCTTCTGTACAAAGTTATATTATGTACCAGACCATTTGTAGAAATAGTAAAGCTAAATAATATACTTATTACGGAAAAAAGCAAAATGCGCAGTGTAATGCAAATTTTATGTAAAATGTATTATAGGATATTTTATATATCTTCTGTAAGTTCCTTGTGGCATTACTTATTCTTTTTTCTCTTATTTTTTGGGAATCAAACCACCATAATGTTTTTTATTTTTTATTTCGACGTTTCGGTAGCGTTCCAGCTACCGTTGTCAAGATTAACTAGTAATAAAATTAATCAAATAATTTTTGGTCCCTATCTGACACAACGAAAAAAATTTGACAACTAGACAATCCATAATATTTTGAAGTTTAAGACTACAAAAATTTGTTGTCAAATTTCATTAAGGTCCATTCATAGTAGATCACTCAATGGGATTCGACAAAAATAATACTGAAAGTGCCCAATAATAAAAGACGAAAAATCAAAGAAAGTGCTTTAATACAACTAAATGCAGATAAATGTGTAGCTAGTATTTCAGCCGAATGTAGTCAAATTTGGTTACCAATGTTAGGAAGAGAAATTCCCAATAATCAATTACCTGCGTTATCAGGATAGCATCATACGTTTTTATCCGTTTTCTTATGATTTATCATTGGAATGGTTGTTAATCGATACACATTTCAATATACAAAATCACCAAAATGAGTTATACATATTTTAAAAACAAAAATAATCATACACAAAAAAGTAACAACAAACACGTTTTATTAACAACATTTCCAAAATAAGCGAAAAAAAGCGCTATCCCAATAAAAACCGTTCCTGGAACGTGCACTTCACT
>CAJUYH010001317.1:0-20046 GCA_910591685.1 Galerucella tenella | reverse complement strand
TGCATATTTCGGGAGATAATGGCGGGAAACCATTTTTTGGGGGGCTTTTTTGGACCCTTAGCCAAGGCGCAATCTTGGAGAACTTTTTCTCCTTCTGAAGTACCTGTCAAGACCTACAAATCAAGCCAAAAAAAATTATTGGACAAATATATTGATAGGTTTGCCCCTTCAGTTACTGGACTATTAAGAGAGGGGATGGAATCAAAGGATGCAGTCTGGCTAGGATCACCCTGGGCGACCCTGGGAAGCTGGCGCCTAAGAAATATTTGGCGATGACCAGGAAAACCTACGTTTAACAGTGGGATTTTTGACTGGCCACTGTCAACTAAGGAAACACCTCCATACTATGGGGCTAGTGGACACACCTCTATGCAGGATGTGTGAACAGAAAGATGAAACTGTCAGGCATGTTTTATGCGAGTGTCCGGAGTTATCGTTGATAAGAGAGTGTGTGTTCGGTCAGTCTTGGCCTACACCTGCCGATATAAAGGAGATGTCTACTCGTGACCTGTCGACCTTCCTGAGAAAGACACGATGGACGATGACCTAGGAGAACAACTCCTCGGGAGGATGTACTACACTCACCCTCCATACTTTACAGATACAGATGCAATAGAATGTACATTGAGGAGAAACCAATAAAGACGAAGATGAAAAAAGTACTGGAAGAAATGAACTCAATGATATACCACTGCTATGTGGGATGTAACAGTGGAGTAGGTACCACTTGTTCTCTTCGTTTTAATGAAGCTGGTAGTACCGTAGACTATAAAACTATAAAACAATACTTTGTTTAACCAACATTGGCAGAATTGATGATGTTTTTTGCAAGGTTAACTCAATTTTGGTTATAAAATTATATCTACAATTAATTTTAGATTTTGGAAGAATATATGGGCGATCATCAGTTGTTTACTGATAGTACTGTTAATGGTATTCCTATTTTTATATGGTACCATTGTAGGAGCTGGGTTGTGTTCGAGCAGTTCAATGGGAATATCGGCGTCACCTCCCTGTCCAGCTACGTTTGCATTTTTACGTGGAATTAATTTGGCTAAATCTTCAAGTGTATTTATATTTTAGTTGGTAAATAAATTTAATGCTTTTTAAAAATAAATTACTGGAAAAGGAACGCACAAATTTTTCAATTAAACCTACCACCAAAATATGTTGGTTTTCCTCTCCATTCTAGCTGCATTATCTATTTCGATTGTTCGAACCACAAATCTATTGTTTAGTTACTTGACGTTAAATCAATCAGTTCAATCAGTGAACCAATCGATCAAAATATTTATTACTTCAAGACACAAATCCTCCAACATTTGTGTAAGTAAACAATCTAAATTGTTTTCTTCACTGGTAAAGATACTTTCGACTGTGAATTTATACCCTATACGACTCTTTCACGAACGATACTATCAACTATCTGCCATCAAAAAGAGTAATGTTAGCGTCGGTAGCGAAGTTAGCGAAAAGGGTGGAAAGTGTCAAGATCTCCAAAGATGTTATGTAGGCAAATAGCATCGAGTTACGTCGAAATATCGAGTTACTGAAACGAGAAGAGATGCTGGAGTATGAAACGACTTCACTACTCTCGAAGAATAGGGTGCTGGGAGATGTAAACTAAACTTACGAAAGAAATAAGAACGTTAGAGAGCGATACAATGTGTAAAATGTGAGCTATTATACGATAACGGAACTTGAGGATGGGATCACAAAACAACTAATACTATAGAGACTTCACGTGGGTTACCAAGGTCAAAACACGAAGAAAACTTTTTATTCCAGTTATGAGATGGCGCACTGCGTCATTTTGGTATTATTTCATAAGGAAGCCTTGAATAACAAGTGAGTTGGCACAATTTGTATAGACACTATTAGAATTGGTGCTCAAGAGGGTTTTTGCATGTATACTAAGCACCACGCCGAAGCTTTGTTTGCTATGCATGAAATTATCATTACGAGACGACAAAGATGAACAAGACCGATTTTGATTTCTGCGCAGCGCAGTTGGCAAACTTCACGTGGCTTTTCCTTACGTGAAACGGAGTCTAATAATGAACTGTAGAGCAAATATTTCTGTATTTTATTATGTTATTAGTTAAAACACTTTTTTTACTTTACAACTTTTAAAAACTACTTGTACAGCTCAACATACCACCACCATCTCGCCTTTCTGTCATCTCGTTCTTGGTCCTTGACATTGACTGTTGACATACCAAGATGGCAACCTTGTTGATACCAACTATGCTACAATTTCAAAACGTCTTAACTCTGGGGCGTCGCCAGCTGGCCGTAATGGGGCAAACATGTCATTTTTAGCAATGAGCATGACCATAATAGGTCCCACCATAGACATGTACCACCTTTGTTCATTTTGATGTTGTGAATAGAGTTATAAAAGCGTCAGATATGGGCTACAGGGGCATTGTGGATGGATTGGATTCGCGAAGGAGTGCTTGAGTAGAAGACTCACTAGAAGAGTAAGAACACAAAAACATCGTCATCTTACTGTGGGTCGAAGGATGTATATATCTATGTATTTATTTTGTGGTGATATTCACTGAGGCCTAAAAGATCTATTATGCCCCTTACTTCTACTTGGTTTCTGAGGAAAGTCTAAGAAACTAGTAGCTCCTTTAGTCCTATTTCCCGGAGGAATTTTAGGATATCTGCAGGCTTCAACTTAGGTAAATGTTCCTCTTCTATCCAGAAATCTCCTAGGTGCTGTGCTCTAGGATTCTGAAGTGATGTGCAGTTGGAAAGTATGTGGATGGAGGTTTCTCCTTCCATTCCACAAAATCTGCATTCTTCTTCCTTCACTATTTTGAGCTTTTTCAGGTGCCCATTCAGGCGACAATGTCCCGTTAGGATCCCTGTTAAAACTCTTAGCGCAGTTTTACTTTGACTTATGCATTCTTTTGATCTCAGCAGGTTGTAGTCACCCAGAAGAGTCTTTGATTGTATAAGCCCTACTAGATCTTTCCAATGGTCAGATCTTCTCTTTTTCTCGGCTTTACTTATTTCTTCCAATATTACATTGGGGCTGATTCCGCAAAAGGGTTCAGGCCCCCAGAAAGGTATTTCAGTCCCCCTCTTTGCTAGTTTATCTGCTATTTCATTTCCTCCTATTCCAGTGTGTCCTGGAATCCATAGTAAGGTGACTATGTTGTTCTCGCCTAGTTCATTGAGTTTGTCTAGGCATTCCCACACCATTTTGGAACTGATTACACAAGAGCTCAGTGTTTGAGCTGGGCGCGCTTTCTTGTGGTGTCGATTTCCGCTTGAAAGATACTTGGGATTTTCCCCAAGCTTTCAGAGTGTTTGGTTCCTGGCCAGAACACTCCTATCCCAGTTCCTTCTATTGCTTTTGAGCCATATGTGTACCATTAAATGGCATTCCTTCCAAGTCTGGTAATGTTATTTGGATCCCATTCCTTCTTGTTGCATAATTCCGTAACGAATTTCTTTGAAAAGTTATACTTTTCCATTATACCGTCTTGTGGCATGTCCCAGGCTATCTGATTTCTAAATAGTGAGGAGGTGGTTTTTTAGTGGGTTTAAGGATACTACCACGCCACAGAGTACTCTTTAAAGAAAAATACATTCGTTATTTTGTCACAGAAATTGAACATTGTGGCATCTAGCGAGTGTAGAGTGCGGTCTGAGCTTTAAGTGATAATCAACCTTCAGTATTTCTATTTCTCTAATATTTTTTAGAGGAACTCCAAATTGATTTTTGTTGGTAGCTCAAAGGACTGCTCTGGTGAATTTCTGTGGGAGAAACCTTCTACTGCCGCACTTTTTATTTTCTAAAAATTTGTTCGTGAAATTCTCGAGTGTTCCCGAATTTGATGTTCATCTCTTTCAATTCTTACTTCTATGCGAGTGATAGAGAAAAGCGGGCGTGATAAATATAAGGCTATAAATGGTGTATGTGTGTAGGATGGTGGCATATCCGGAATTGCCGCTCCGTCTGTAGAGTGAGCGAGATAACTGAAGTGAGATGGCGACAGGGCGGGCGACAGTGAGAAGCTGTCGCAACCTCATGCATTCGAGCGTGTAATTGGATGGAGTGCAACGCGGCGTCGGATATCGACGACAATCAAAGAACCGACGCCGATTCCGGAACGAAAACCGTGTAGGAATTGTTACGAGGGAACGAGAGGGGGGAAGTTTAATATACCGTGCGTATGTTTTCAACACGTTTATTGCTGAACTTCAAAAGAAGGTTTAAATGACTTAATTTCGTGTAAAACGGCTTAAAAGGGTTATTAATAAATAATAATAGACCGCGTGCCTGGCAAAACAGATGTTGGAATAAAGAAAAAACATAATTTAGCATTTATATGAACATAAATATAGTACATTCAGGCACGGTTTATCAATAGCCAATATTATCCATTAGTAAGTATCCGTCGGATAAAAGTAACAGCCAGTTTCACAATAATAGGTTACCTCTTGGTTAAAAAGTATCCAACGGTTACGACAAAATTTGGGTTTCACAATATGTGGTCAAGAGTATAAGTTAAGGTTAACCATTAAAAAATTTAACTGCAATCCAAAGTACGGGTAACTGTGCTAACCAAGGAAATCTAACCTAATTTATTCGCCCAAGACGTGATTATTTCGAAGAATTCGACAGTCACAATTTTTTATGCAGATTTCTTATGTCAAAGTGGGCAGTAGAAAGTAGGTTGTAAGATATTGAGGAGGCTATTTCCCATCCTACAATTAAAGCGTGGGGTAGTTTGGTAGCTCCAGTATAAAAACTTTAAAACATAACCTCTAACTGGTGGTTAAATATTCTGAGAGTTAACCATAACTTGAACCCTTCACTGAACAATGTGAAACACTTGTTTTGAGGTAACCAAGGGTTTTTTGTTAACCTCAGGATAACTTGACATTGTGAAACCGGGCGTAAAGGTCTGCTTTTTCCTTTCATTTGACATAAAACATCATACTATCGATGGTTTTCATACCAACACAACAAAAGTTAATATAATTTCATAAGTTATCTGACCATTAGTTAAATGATGATTGTGAAACATGTTCTAATGGTTAGTGTCTCGGTTACGGTTACTTAATCCTAAGAGTTTACCACCGATTGTGAAACTGGCTGTAACTGTCAGATGAAGTTCCAGTTTGTTTGGAAGCGGTTTATCAACTCGTTTTTATTCTCTAGTTTATTAACTGACAGATAATGAAATTTGGCAATGCTGACGAATGAATGTAAGCAATCTCATTGGTTGTTACAAGAACAAGGTTATGTCACATTAATTGATATGTTTGTTAGGTTATTGGTGAATATTTAGGTGTTTTTATTTTTCCTTCTTGAAGAGTTTTTGGTTGTTGATGAATATTAATTTTCTGAATGATTATATTCTGGATAGCGGCGAGGACGAGGATATTATGTGCAAGTTCTTGAGTACGAAAGAAGGCCTTATAGGTACAGTTAGGAAAAGAGTGGACAACTTCGAAAAGTGGGATAACCAGGATTTTCATGCAAGATTTAGGATAACAAAAGAGACTGTTCTATCAATATTTGAACTGATTGAGGATACACTTGAGAGTCGAACTGCTGCTTCACCCTGCATCCAAGCCTCCTCTTTTGATTTCCAGGCTGCCCCATCCGTTTTTTATTTTCTATCACATTTTTATGTTTATTTTTTGAAACAAATTTCTCTCCTCTGCTGTGAAATTGCATCCTCTCTTCTTAGTAGTACTAGTACTTTCCATTTTTTACTTTGCTCAAGATCCAAGTAAATTTTACACAACACCACAACGAAATCAAAACACAACAACTCTACCGAATAAAGTGAGGCTAGGTAATGGATGTAATGGACCTATCCGCCAGTTGAAACTGACAGATGAATATTCGACATTTTATCTGCCGGATAAAGTTACCCTATTGTTGATAAACCGACCTTTCCAAAATAGCTGACGGATAAATTGCTATTGATAAACTGGGCCTTAGTAACCTTCTTGTTTGTGACGTATATCCGGGTTTTGTGTATGTCGTTGATTTTATTTGCTATTTTGACATATATTTAACGTAAATTTTGATAAATAGAATGGTCAGGATCGTATTCAGCCAAATTCGAAAAGACTATGCAATTAATAATTATCAGTTTCTTTTTCTAACTAAAAATACTTGAAAACTTTCAAGCTGCTGATGTTTTTCCGTGTATCTAGGCATTTTTTGTATTTATTTATATAAATATAACAATAAGATTAATATTCACTTTTCATAAATAATAATTGACCGTAAACAACAACGTACAGACCTGACAAGAATTGACAGTAAGACAGTAGAAAAAGACACATTGCCGCTACGAAAGGTACGTTTGCATCCTATTTTGAATGATGTAATTTTTCCTGATTGATAGGTCGCGCTTGCGCGTAATCTAAACATCAACTAATAAAATTTTTGTAAGTCAAAGATTAGGGTTAAAGTTTGTGATACATTTAAACGGTTCATTATTGAGATATTTTGACTAGGATTAATCACAGACCTGCCTTTTTTCCATTTCTTCCAACGTAATGAGCTAGAAGGACATCAAGAAGGGTATTATATGAACTCTAGCTAAATTTTCGAAGTTGATGGGTCAGTAGATAAATGGAATGAAGCTGAGAACATTTTTGCAAGATAATTTGTTTCGATGTCAGGTCCAATTTTAACATTTTTCGCGAGTTTCATGTTGATATTTATCAAGTTTCCATGTGTCTACTTTTTCTATTACCCTAAAAGTATATCTTAATTGGTTTTTATTGAAAAATATGAATAAAACCATAATTTCCAATTAGTGATGACAGTTAACGTCACCAAATATGGTGAATTCTATAAAATATTCGATTTTTTAAATTGAAATCGATTAATCCGTTATTCAAACAAACATTAATTGGCTTTGAATATATTACAACATTCTCAATAAATTTTTTTAATCAACAAAACACCATGTGTAGCGTTATTATCGACCCACAGGTGAAGTGGATAACACATCAATAAATATTAGGATTAGTAGTATAATTATAAAAAGTGAGGAATATAATAGACGAGGAATCCGACTAAAATACAAAATCAATTACTTTGTCTATACGGCCTAACGACTTCGACAATTGCGGAACTAGCCAAACGTTAGACCCATGCTCAATTTCTTAAGAGATGGGATGGAAGCAAAGGATGCAGTAGGTACTGCCAGGATCACCCTGGGCGACCCTGGGAAGCTAGCGTCGAAGAAATATTTGGCGATGACCAGGAAAAGCCTACGTTTAACAGTAGGATTTCTGACTGGCCACTGTCAACTAAGGAAACACCTCCATACTATGGGGCTAGTGGACACAGCTCTATGCAGGTTGTGTGAACAGGAAGATGAAACTGTCAGGCATGTCTTATGCGAGTGTTCGGAGTTATCGTCAATAAGAGAGTGTGTGTTCGGTGAGTCTTGGCCTACACCAGCCGATATAAAGGAGATGTCTCCTAGTGACCTGTCCACCTTTCTAGGAAGGACAGGATGGATGATGACCTAGGAGGACAACTCCTCGGGAGGATGTACAATGGGTTACATGTGGCCTAAGTGCTGTGAGCCTACACTCAAACTACAGGTACAAATACAGATACAAAAATGACGGCTTTGCAACAATAATTTGCGAAAATGAGATTGATAAATTATAAATCTGTTGAGAATCGAGCAATGGTCACATTTATGCCGAATATTATGTTAATAAACTTATGAAATTACATAACATGTTTTGGTTTGGAGATATTTTAGACATTTGTATGTTAAAAATGAATAAACACCACTAGAAACTATTAAACTGAATTGAAATAGAAAATTAATGAATGGGAAAGAATGGACCGCTCTAAAAATCATTATCTGATCAAGTTGGCCTTGGTCTTGCGATTTTGCAAGACCAAGATCAAAGTGCAAGACAATTTAAATATGATACATGAGAATATGTGTCTTAACTAGGGTTGCCAGATGTCCGGTATTTAAGCGTACAGTTCGGTATTTTCGAGGCCTGTCCGGAAAAAAATAAATGGTCATACCGGACACAACAATGTCCGGTATTACTACTGGTCACAAGCGTCTACAAGAGTAGGCGAATGATGTTAAACATACCTATCTGGTTTTAGGTGATTTTATTTTTTCTGTTCCTACCTTTAAAATATTGAATAGATGAGGCTTTTACTTGATGTAGATCCATAGTAAATTATGAAATCAAACAATTTTATTTTGTTAAATCTACATTATATTTAAACTTAAAGTGACGCGTTTCGCTAACACAGTAGCTTTTTCAAACGAATGGAGGTATAATGAGAAATTTTCAATTTATACAGTGCCTTAATACTAAATTATACGGATATTTAACAATAAAATTATAATCTATTTACAAGGAAATGAAATGAATTTGTCTAAATATGGGATTAACTAAAGTATTTAACAAGTTTACCTGGAAACTCATTCACAACAATCCTACAGGAATATTTCTAGGTAAAAAGGTTTAATAATGGAGAATTGTTAATATCAAGTTGGTCGTTAAGAAGATTATCTGAATATTTGTTTTTATTTATCTCTAGGGCTTCTAAAAGATTTAATTTGAAGGATTTAGTTTCTATATGCAAAATTTCAAAATTTGAATCGAAAGAGTGTTGGTTTGCTAATAAATGATTTGAATAGTTGGAATCTGATTTTTGGTTGTCATAACTACGTTTGTGTTCTGAAATTCTAGTTTTGAAATTCTTAAAAGTTCTACCTGTCGTCATTACCACATTTTAATTTTTAAACTCCTGATTATTTAGTTTTGAAGAATTGGATTTGTTGTTTTTAACGAATTTGGATAAATTGTTGTCGGTTTTGAAGCAAATATTCAAGTCTAAAGTTTCTAAAAATGATTTTATTTTTAAGGATGGTATTCCAAAGTAAGTTAAGCTTTTAAATTGGTTATTTTTGTTTTTATCAGAAGGAAATACTTGTTCTAGAGTATGTTTTCGTATCTTTTTATTTATGATGTTGTCAATTAAATTTGGATCGTAATTATTATTAACCGCTATTTGTTTTATTATATTTAGTTCTTTATTGTAATTGTCAATATTCAATGGAACTGTTAAAAGTCTATGTATCATACTATTGAAAGCTGCTAATTTATGACTGATTGGGTGGACTGAACTATTATGAATTGTAATGTCTGTATGTGATGGTTTGTTAAATATAGAAAAGTCATGTCTATTATTTATATTTGAAATTGTAAGATCTAGAAAGTTTATTGACTTAATTTGTTCAATTTCTACTGTAAATTTGATATTTTTATGTATTGAGTTAATGTGAGTAATGAAGTTATCTAATTGTCTCGTATTACCAGTGAAGCAAGCTAAAATGTCATCTACATATCGGTGCCAGTAAACAAATTTTTTACTAAGGGGGTGTTTATGAATTGTCTTTTCTATATTATCCATAAAACTTTATGATAATAGGGGACTGAGAGGGTTGCCCATAATCAAACCCTCTTTAATGCTATAAACCTTTCCGTTGAAATGAAAATAATTTTGATTTAAACAAACTCTTAATAAATTTATAATATCATACTGAGTTATGTTGTAAGTTGTTGTAAGTGAGCAAGTTATCAACAAGAGTGATAGTTTCATCAGGAGGTATACTAGGGAATAGATTTGTTACATCGAAAGATATGAATTTAGTTGATTTTTTGCAACCTAGTTTACACTCCCCCCCCGTTTGGGGTTGTCCGGTATTTCTTCGCGACTCCCCTGACAACCCTAGTCTTAACATCAATATTTGTCGATCATTTATAAATTTTCCAGAGCGACGTAAGAAGTCAGTAAAAAACTATTTAAGAGAGACCACGACCGGACAAGCAACACCAAGACTGTTTTCCAAATTGTCTTGGTTCTTGCTTTTTGTTCCATCCTTACATAAAGAAAATTCAGTTAGTTCAATCAACAACTATTTTTAATTTTTAAAATGCTCCATAAAACCATTTTCTTTTCATGCATTTTAACCCAAGAAAACTTTTATGAATAATATACACGTCTGAACTGAGAAAATCTATACAGCAGCAACAAGACCATAAGTTTGTCTTCAAAAGGAGCACTAAAAAGACAAAAAAAAAATGAAATATTTTATTGCAACAAGGAACATTTAAGAAGTTACCCAAAGCCGAAAAACATAAAACATAGTCATCATTATTTTACACCTCTACAGGAAATGTTCACATAAATATGAATATAACCTAACGCTTTATGCTGTTCATAAAATTCTACTTTGTGTTGAATAATCTTCAAATTGCCTCGGAGCACATTTTAGGATGATGTATTCGTCGGAAAAGTTCCGAGAAAAGCGTCGATTATTTAAGGAGAAATATAGAATCAGTTTTCTTGGTGTAAGTTTAAAATAACGACAGTTTTTTTTAATCCATTAAAATCCAGCTAGTTATGAAAATATAAAAAAAAAATGTAATAAATTTCTACGTATTTGGTAATGTCAAAACTGTCAACACAAACGAGGTTGAAATAATTCCCATATTTATTAACGAATTTTTGAATAAGTCTATAAAAATAGCCTAAGCGTGTCTGCTGGAGCTACTTAAAAAATAAAAAGGAGATAAAAAGGAACACAAATATATTATACGGGATTTGTTGTTACACCAGGGCTATTCCATAGTCTTTTAACTTTCTATAGGCCAGTCAATCGAAGTATAGTATTCAAATATTATTATTATTATTATTAATACTTTTATCTATTATTATAGACAGGCATACGACAATATAAAGAGAGAAAAAAATAGTACTGTGGAGGAAAGTCACCAAATATGGAAAACCATTTTGTTTTTGGGATATAAAAAAAACTTCATATAAATTAAATCAGTTTAATGTTTTTACTAATCAGTCATACATTTATATGTAGTAATTAACAGCCTTTAATCAAATATATTAGTTATCAAATTAAAATTTAACACAAAAAACAAAATCACAAATGAGTAACCAAATATGGAATAGGCATCCATATATGGAATATAAGCATAAATCAACATAACAATAACAAAAATGGACATTGATATCTTTGAGATCAATTAAATAAATATAATAAATTGTGATAAATGAAAGAAGCTACATAATTACTTGCAAAAGTCACAGATCCAAGTATCAAACTCTGGACCAGCACAATCATAATATGCCCAGAGCCCACACATCAAGCATTTAATTTAATATTCCATAATTAGACACCGACGACTGTCCATATTTGGATTTTTATACTAGTTCAAACTCCTCTAAATATTTTTTAAAGTCACAATATTTTAATGACAAAAGATCACAAAATGGTGAAATAAACATAATACCGATATACTAAATAGTATAACACTTACGTAAACAAACATAACAGCTGGTAATACTCGTTTATTACTTACCTTTAAAATTTTCTGCACGACAACAAAACAAAACACGCCTGTCACACGTGAAGCATTCGGCAACTGACTCGATGGTGTGGGTGCGATAGTTAGTAGACCAAATGAAACAGAAGATGGTCGAGTGTTGCGTTTCATACTTATAGTCTTAGAGAAATGAAGGCATTCCATATTAGGATACCATTCCATATTTGGTGACTTTCCTCTATTGAATTATTGGATATAAAAAAAATTTATTAAGCAGCACATATTGCACTAAAAATATTGCCCGTTTAGAAGCACCTTTAGAGAAACAAGAAACAGTTGTAGACTCAAAAGCTGGATAGATTAGAGCTCATACTTTAACTGTTATTCTTACTACCTACTTGCACTTTTTATAATTATGAGATTCTATGTAGGTAATTATAATAATAATAATGATTATTATTAAAAATGTTGATAACAAAACCTGTATTTTCACTTCTTTTACCTTGATAAGTTTTTATTTTTCATGTAAGGCCTTTGATCTTGACATCTTCAAAAATTTTCTGTTGGGCATATTTCTGGAATTCCTTCTGAGTAGGACAACCAAAGAGGGCTTGTGTTTTTGGCGAGTTTGCAATATTTTCCTTCACCCCACCTATTTTGAACTCACTGTGAGCTCTAACAATAATTTCTTATCTGTAATAAAATTCCACTCCTCAAATACATTTAATTCTCAACAAAATCTCTAAAATTCTCCGCAGTTGTATAAAAATATTAAATTCAGTAGATCGCCTGGTCTATGACATCACCATAACGATATTACACCCAGAGCTACACCATAATAATATGAAATTTACGACCGAATTCGGAAAAATCAATTAACCAATAATTCCATTGAGTGTTATTTAAGAATGTGGTCCCATCCTCACTATTTATACACACCAGCTATATCCATGAATGAGCAGCAGTAGCCGGTTCTCTTCAACGACCATACAAAAATATTTACCAGTTTCACCTATAAACGGGTTTCTGAAAAGCAGCATGAAATTATCTGATTTATATCAGATGGTAATTTGTTTACACCAGATTTTAACGCAAGATAATTTTTATTGATAAAAAATTTAATTATTTGACCCGAAATACTAATTTAACAAAATCGAATCCTTAGACTTTATCTGGGTCTTTACGACTACGATATCAGTCTCTCTGGTCCTTCGATATTATCCTAACTCTATAATAATCCCAACAATATCCATGAGTGGCCATTACCATATACGTATCGAGAATCGTAAGTGGTCAAGAACAGAGGATCGTAAACTTCTAAAATGTGTTCTATCACATTTTGAGATAAGATCGAAAACCCCGGGTGGCTGGTGCAGTTTACCATCTCGAATGTATGAATTGTTATTACGTTTTCCTTCCTAAGGAGGAACGGCAGACATCTCATTCTAATTGCCGCACGCAGTAAACAAATTTTGAATTCACTGGAAGGATTAAATATACACTGCGACTCAAATTTTTATGAGAAAGACAATTGATAAGGTTTTTAACTGATAATGTTCTTAGACCTCGAGGAATTTACTTACAGTTTCTTCAATCTTAATATATATAAATTACGTGTCACATGTTTGTCCGCGATAGACTCCTAAGCTACTTAACCGATTTTGATCAAATTTTTACACTGTGTGCAGTTTGATCCAACTTGAAAGATAGGTTAGCTTACATCTCAATTTATGATCGCAATATTATTTTATTGCAAATTATTTGTCTATTATTTGACAGTCACATACGATTATAGCAGATGGGTACATCTTTTGACTGGATTGAGTAAGTATTCAATAGATGGCGCTATGTCAAACTTCCAAACGTTTCATATAAGCTACAATTTAATAGCATAACCACCACTTGTTGCTGAGGCTAAAGTATAGGTTGAAGGAGAAGCGCTCACTGCACTACCTCTATGTGTAATAAACCCTACAAAATACAAATAAAACAGAGCACCGAGTCAGTTGAAGCAAATGCAAGATTTAGCTAACGTCTCGGTAGATAACAATGTTATCCTGAGGTGGTTAAAGGACACGACCGGAGCAAAGGTAACCGCTTTGCCGATTCTTTAGATAGGAAAGCGGCTGGACGAAGACTTTTAGGACACAGCAACACCTATAGCCAAACGGTACATCCATGATCAACCTCCAAAGAGATGGGAGGAGATCAAGGGGCTAGTGGACACACCTCTATTCAGGATGTGTGTACAGGAAGAGGAAATGTGAGTGCCGGAAATGATCGTCAATTATATAAAGGAGATGTCTCCTAGAAACCTGTCAACCTTCCTGGAAAGGGCATGATTCTCGATGACCTAGGAGAACGAGCAATGGATCATATGTAGTCCAAGTGCTGTGGGTCTGAACTAACCCCCCCTACTGTATAAATAAAGGCAGAGAATCAATTTAACTGATAGTTCTATAAAATCTGCAAGTTAAATTTTAATAATATAATGTTTGGTACACTTTGTATATTTGTGGTTTACAGTTTATTGAGAATTTTATACCTGGGACAATCATAACTTCTTCGAGTTGGCATGTGAAGGTGTTGCTCGTGAATTATTATCTTCTTCTTGCTAATATTAACCACCAACACCAGCTACTCACACAGCTGCAACTGCACATGATTAATCGATCAGGATTTCAAGCGGGTAATCATTTTTTTTTGAAAAATATTGCTGTTTTTATAAACAAAAGTAATGTTTATGAAAATTACGCGAAAAACTTCAGGAGGAAGATGATTTGTAATTCTTTGTAGCTATGAATTGAAAAGAGTGATTGATTTTTGGATGTTTTGGGCGAAAAAAGTGACACATTTGTTGATAGTATTAGAAAATCCGGAAAAATTAGGTCCTGACAGAAAAACTAGCGATAGTGGTCACGAAGGACTCGATAAAATTAGTTAATATTACTCTAAGAATTGGATTTTTGGAATAGGCACGTTTTTTTACATCATTTGGGAAAATCGTTCGTTTTTTTAGGTTAAGCTGTCATTTTGTAAACCACCTCGATACAACGGTGGAGTGGTTTGCACTTTTGGTTGATGCAACAGTAATAAATGAACGCGTCATTCCTTCTCCTTCCTTCTCCACCAATGAATATAAAAACGCAGTTGGTCGATTGGTGGATCTACCGGTGAATAAAAGAACGTGCCTAATCTGTATTACATTCCAAAACATTTAAATCCTCCTATAACCAATTATATTTCTTCATTTGCAGAATATTTATAACTCCATCCCTCACCTGAAACAAGACCGATAATATAAACCCCCAATCGAATTGAGCAGCTGATCCTGATGACTCATTCAAGTAACTCGTGCTCGAGTTGCGGACGTGCACAAAGCTCGAAATGACCAGCGGTCAATTTTGAAAGACGTCCCGCGGTCAAATGATCGATCTACTGTTTGGTACATCTGGTTGGCAATTGCGGTGGTATCAAAATGTGGGTTTGTCGTGTTAAGGGAGTGTTAGAGGTTTCAAACTATATAAATTATTCGATTTCAAACCTGCTCAACAGGCTCTCTATCAATAGAATTAGGATGTGTGATTTATTTGTTGTTCTGTGTGTGGCTTTGTGTTTCGCGTACCTGAGGGTTTGTTTTTATGTTTCGATAGGGGTGTTTAAAAAGGTCTTTAAGATTGTTATTTAACTTTGGAATAAGTACCTAAATGTATATACGAGGTATATAATAAAGTTGATGTTAAATTGTAGCTTTAAATGATAAAGGTGACAAAAATGACACATGTAGTATTGCAAGGTTTATAAAAATAACCTAACAAAAGCACTAAATGCCTAACTACCCTCCGTGATAATTATGGGAGAAGCAAGGATGATGTTATTCAGGCTGCAGAACAACCTGAGCAAAAATAGTTCACATACATTAAGAATATCCTGAGTAAAGACATTTTAGAAGTAGAAACAGACTACTAAACTTGCCCTAGTCCTATACATATATAAAAAAGGGAATCACACAGAAAGGACTGGCAAGACCCAAGCGGACTGATGCTTCTCGAGGAACAACAGAACATACTTCTGTATTTCAAGCAGAGATTTATGCTACAAAACTAACATATTAATTGATAGCCGGGTAGTCCTTGATGCTTTTAATAGCCGGTAAGGTGGAGAAAATTCAAAATTCAAAGACTAGTCTGTAAATGCATTACAGGAGCAATGAGAACATGCCATGGAAGTGATTCTCAACCTCACCCCTCTCATATGGAGGTGGAAAGTGTTGCAGAAAGAAAAAGATACAGACTAAGTACAAAGGGAATCATTAGAAAAAAAGCCACCTCCTCACTTCTTGGAAATCAGACAACCTGGGACATGCCACAAGACGGTATGATGAAAAAGTATAACTTTTCAAAGAAATTAGTTAGGAATTAAGCAACAAGAAGGAATAGGATCCAAATACCATTACCAGACTTGGAAAGAATGCCATTCAATGGTACACAGATGGCTCAGAAGCTATAGGAGGAACTGGGATAGGAGTGTTCGGGCCGGGAAACAAACACTCTGAAAGCTTGGGAAAAACCACAAGTATCTTTCAAGCGGAAATCCACGCCATAAAAAAGTGCGCCCAGGATACAGAAGGCAAAGGATTATCATAATGTCGGATAGTCAAGCAACCATTAAAGCACTGAGCTCTTGTGTGATCAGTTCCAAAATGGTGTGGGAATGACTAGACAAACTCAATGAACTTGGCGAGAACAATATAGTCACCTTACTATGAATTCCAGGACACACTGGAATAGAAAGAAATGAAATAGCAGAAGAACTAGCAAAGTGGGTGACTGAAATACCCTTCTGGGGGCCTGAACCCTTTTGTGAAATCAGCCCCAATGTAATATTGGAAGATATACGTAAAGCCGAGAAAAAGAGAAGATCTGATCATTGGAGAGATCTAGTAGAGATTATACAATCAAATACTGTTCTGAGTTCTGTTGAGATCAAATGAATGCAGAAGTCAAAGTAAAACTGCGCTAAGAGTTTTAACAGGGATCCTAACGGGATATTGTCGCCTGAATGGGCACCTGAAAAAGCTCAAAATAGTGGCGGAAGAAGAATGTAGATTTTGTGACATCCACATACTTTCCAACTGCACATCACTTCAGAATCCTAGAGCACAGCACCTGGGAGATTACTGGATAGAAGAGGAACATTTACCTAAGTTGAAGCCTGCAGACATCCTAAAGTTCCTCGGGAAATAGGACTAAAGGAGCCACTAGTTTCTGAGACTCTCCTCAGAAACTGAGTAGAAGTAAGGGGGCACCATAGATCTTTTAGGTCTTGGTGAATGTCACCCCAAAAAACATACATACAAGGTGGAGAAATCCTAAAAAGTACTTCATGAATTGACAGACTCGTGTCAAAGATGTTTGTGGGAATGAACAGGTTGATGAGCAGATTCAATAATTGGTTTCAGGAACAAGCAGACGTTCTAAAGGGGTGAATATTCGTGAAGAAAACGATTATTTTCAGGAAAGTTTTTCATTCAAAGTGTTTTTTCCATTTCTCGCTCTAAATCCTACTTATTTATTATTTATTCCCTTTGAACATCGACGAGGCATAGTTATTTACGTACATTTTCCAAACATTAAAACCAATTTTTTTCCACATTAAAACGAAGAGAAAATACGATAAATAAATTTTCGGTTTTATCATATTCCTCATGTTTGAAATGTGTTCATTCCAATATACAGCGATGTGTGCCGGTGTCAACTTCCCCAGAAGTCCCTGGTGTTAATAAACTGATCGGATTTCAGTATAAGCCGTAGCCATAAATTATAACGGCCTTAAGTGGTGACCATTGTTAATGGAATTACTTCGCTTGTTTCTACCTTTCGTAAGTGAATGTTAAATTGAAATATTGGTATAAATAGTTTTATTTCCACTTAAACTCGCTACGTGGGAGATATTTTCTGTGCGAATGGTTTTATTTGAAATATAAAAAAATAATTTTTTCCCGGTCTATAATAATTCCAATAACAACTTGTCATATTTCTTAATAATGCTGCCGAGATTCCCGCGAAGAAAAACGTGTTTTTGACGCTAGTTGGAATTATTCTTCGTGTCAAAATGTTTGAATAAATTTCAATAACTTTTAACTTGATAGTAATTGTTTGAAAAAGTGGAATCATTTAATTTTATTAGTATAGCCGCAGGGAGCAATAGCCCGCCTGTAGAGAAGCACATTACATGTGTTGCATTAACGCAGGTATTACTATACAGCGTGTTTTATAATCCAACAAACAAACAAATGTCAACTGATGCTATAAACTCTATACGTGGTCGCCATTTTAGGTCCATTTTAGTGAATTTAAGAGTTAGTTTCATTATCATTCTTTTCTACGCCCTATCTTTGAAGTAGGTACTTTGTATTTCATCAGTTTGTAGCGTTTAAAACGGCCACTTATGCTGAGAGTGAAAAAAAGTGAAAATGGTGAAAAAAAGATTTCCATAAGCCAATAGGTACACTTAATTCGTACAGTTTTGATCGATAATTTGACTTGATTTACATAATTTAGTCACCCCTATTAATTAATTAAAGAAATTTGAGTCTCATTTTACGCAGTTGTTACATGAATTACAATTATAAGAGACTTTCCTACTAGCTGTCAAATTTTTATAATCCCTATTGACATTACTTTGAAAACTCGTAAAAGATATTATGAAAACTCACTGACCGCTCAAGGGCATTTACAAAATTCCAACGTTGCCAGGTATTAAATTTGACGAGAAATTGTCTGAAATTGTAGTATCTAGAACGGAGGTGAAAAAGACAAACTACTCTTAGCTCCACAAACAGACAAATATTGAAGAACTCTTTTTAGATATCCAATTTTTCGTGAATATTTTTCTTACTACAAAAGCGAGAAAAGAGAACACGCATATTTCATATTTTGCTTAGATATTAATTTATAATAGTAAAGTTGATATCAAAAATAACTAATAATAGGAAATAAACCAGTTTCCCTTGGAAATTACTTCCAAATTTTAGAATAAAATTCAAATTTCAATGCACTTTCCGACCACCACCCGAGGATTTCCGAGCGCTACCGATGATACGTGTGATGTCATACCATTCGTTCACTTTTGTCAATACGGCCGGTATTGCATTAGGTTCTGTGTAGTTTTGTGTTTATATTGTATTTTAATTAACTATTAATTGTTTCATCGACATAAAAATAACATTTATATGTTTGTTTGAGACCAATTTGTGTTTTTGTGTGTTTTTTTTTATTTCTAAAAGTCAACGTGAAGTGGAAAGTGGACATATATTTCCGAGGATATCTTAAAACTTTTAGAAGAAAATATTTTATTTACCAGTTCAGTGTTCAGTGACGATTCTTTCAAATTTTGTGAGTAAAGATATGGCTAGCGAAGGTTTTGTAAAAGCACAAACTGATAACTTGCCCAAGGTAGACTCATTTATGCTGTTTGAATTTATAAAGTCAAACAGCTGCTTTAATGCAGAGGAAATAAGAGGAGTTAAATCATCATCGTAAGTACGATTTAAAATATGTATTATTTATATAATACATACCAACCATATTTTGATGCCATGTTGTTCTGAGAGGTCGTAAGAAAATAATATTTTTATGGTTGATTCCTAGGTACATAACCTCAAACTATTTAAGAAAAAAATCACAAACATAGAAGTACGTACTTACATTAAAATGGTCTTCACAAACAAAAGCAGTAGGTAGTATTTGTCGAAATATCGTCTTTGTTTCGACGCATAGCATGCAACCACAATGCCCTTCTCTTAAGTGCATTTTTGCTTGCGCCACCAGGTAAAGTAACAAATATTTTGTCTGGAGTTTTGATAAACGTTGATTTACACTCTGGGACAATGCAATATTTGAACTACAAAGTTTTTTTTCTGCTTTATCCATTTTTAAAGCTTTTAGAAACAAATTAAGTCACAAAAACTCAGAGCGTGATACACGAATAAGAACGTAAACAAATCGAGTGACGTCAACGGATAGGGCAGCCATCTTTATGACGTAAAGCGCGTTTCGGCGGACTTTCAAATTTTAAAAGTGAACTTTATATTTTTTTGAAAAAATAGGCATGCAAGGTGTTAGGAGACCTGATAAAGCATCAATTCCCACCAATAGCAAAATTTATGCATCTACCCTATTTACAAAACAGCCCGCTGCAACAGTTTTATAACTTACGCTAATCGAGAATGTATCCTTGATCTCATTATTAGGGAAAGCGTTGGGCAATTAATTTTGAAAATAAACAAGTCCAAATAGCATTATGCATATATATAACGAGTACCTTTAATAGAAGAGAAGTGCCACTTAATGTCTGTCAGATTATATAATTTAGAGGCACGGTGTGTGAGAAGACAGTCGTACGCCCATCGAGTCCATTCTTTTTTCGAATCATCTGCCTGAAGTGCCTTTTGTGTTTTTGTCATTGTCCTGTTTATATAAACTGGTATATCTTGTTCGAATGAGTGTGGTTTCTGTGTAGATTTATTGGTTTCTATTGTAATTGATACGAGCCATTAACTCTCTTGACCGTTCAATGAGTTGAATTTTTCAATTGTTTCGTTGGTTTGAGCACGTAAACATTTTGAAGGTTAGAAACAATATTTTTATTTATTGT